>JAXQGN010000584.1:0-16706 GCA_037039805.1 Irpex sp. M6601 | reverse complement strand
GCTTTCATTTCTCACAAGGGCGACAAGGAGTGGTTGTAGACGTTGACCATATGTAGAACATGCGTAATGTAGTGAGTGTTATACGTCACAAATTATGAACATGTACTTGAAATGGACATTTTACCACGTGTAGCCGAGTGAAAGAGTTCCGCCCGTGGTCTCTTTTGCCATGGGCTCGTCCCAAAACGGTAAGAAATCGTCCACAGCGCTGCCTGACTCGGAGGTCTTAGGTACGAGACTAATTTTTCTATCAAGAGTCCTTGCTGATGGGTCTAGATGGAATGCCTGAGCAATGAAAACGTCATGTGGTGGAGTGTGAAGACAGTGCCGCGTGATCTGGAACTTGAAGCTTGAAGGTCTGCGTTCAAGGCTTGTGAGTCTGCATACTACTCTCTTAGGTGCTTCTACTTATGCTGAACACTGGCGGTATCACAGTTCATTATGTCTCAGGATAGCACGAAAAAGACAAACCACTACGGTGATGTTGTTATACGAAGTGGCGTTGGCCTGTGCCGTACGCTGGCGTACGCGTGATGCATTTTCCCGGAACGAACATGCCAGATCATAGAGCTCACCTGCCGGGTACGGTATGCACTGGTAGGTCCCTGTCGGCACACGTATGAGCTCTCGTGTCTCGGGACACAATGTAGTAGGGCTGCCATACTAATGAAGTCGGCAGAGATTACTTACTGTAAATAGGCCGCGCGTCCCCTTGCCTCTCTAATCGAACCCGCTGGCAAGCCCCACTACTTCCAAGACCAGTACGTGGGCTACTAATTCATGTTGCTCCGGAGGTGTGTCATTATACCTACGAAATACTCCCAGGAATCTGAATGGCGCCATACGTACTGTAGCCCACAGCGCGGCGGACTGACGACAGATCACCATAAACATCGTGGCAAGCGCAGCACAAGAACACCAATTGCCGATCTATTGGTCTTTATTGGCTAGTTCAGCCAATCATAGATAACCAGCCTACCATTACCAGCGCACCTGATTAATCAGCTGTAGATCTAGAGGGTTCGCAACCTTACTCAGCAATAAGGGCAATCGGAGACTAGAAAGACGCCCAGGAAAGTACGCAATCGGTCTGCTAACAGTATTTATATTAGCAGTAGGAGACAGCGAGTCTTTACACCTCCAACTCCAACACATCATCTTTTATCACAATATCTTGTTCGCCATGCCTTCTTGGGTTGTTACCGGTGCCTCGCGCGGGTTAGGGGTGAGTCATTTGCGATCGTTACTAAACTAATAGAATACTCATATTGCTATGGGCAACAGTTCGAATTTGTGAAGCAACTTGTCAGTAACTACTATATCCGTTATTGTATCTGACTGAAAAAGCTTGTTTTCTCGTTCGTAGAGCCAGGATCCTGCGAACGTTGTTGTTGGACTGGTCCGCAACCGTAGCACGTCTTTGCCCGCTTTACTCGAGCTCGAGAAGACAAACAAGAACCTCCACGTTCTTGAGGCTGATGTTACTAGCGATTCTGCCCTTGCAGTAGGTCCAGAAGTCACACCTAATAGACAATTCGCTGAGATCCAAGTTCTTTTGTTGTAGAAAGCAGCCGAGGAGGTAAAGAAGCTCACGGGCGGTACTCTTGATAATCTGGTCAACAATGCTGCCCTCTCTTCCCAACCGAGGGCGTGGTATGAGTTAGATTCTTAGTAAGCACGTCGTCAAGTGGCTTAGACAGCGATTTAAACAGCACCGCACAGCCCAGACAATGAGAAGGAGCTTCTCGAACAAGATTTGCTGGATAACGTATGTTTTGTCTGTCCATTTCCATTATTCATGAATGGCTGACGCGGATCACGCAGTTCAAAGTTAACGTTATTGGCGTCATCAAAGTGACCAACGCGTTCCTTCCCCTCGTCCGCGCCGCAGCCGCCGCCTCTGGTTCTGCCAAGGTCCTCACCCTTAACAGCGGCTTGGGCGACATCGAAATGACGGTCAAGAGTGAGGTTACATTTGGTGGTCCTTATTCGATCTCCAAGACTGCGCTGTTGCAAGCCATCGCCAAGTATTCGGTTAAGTACAAGAAGGAGAACATCATCTTTCTTTCCATCAGCCCCGGACTGGTGAACACTTCTACCAAGCCGCGTACGTATACTATCCCCTCAGCAAAGTATCCATCTTATTCCTCCTTGCAACTTTAGCGACCCCTGAGGACATACAGGCCTTTTCCCACGTAGTGAAGACCTTCAAGATTGGCTATCCGAACTGGAATGGTCTTCCCATTACACCCGAGGAGTCGGTCTCGGCTATGCTGAATGTCTTCAAAGGCCTCACAATCAAAGATACCGGCGCTTTCATCTCACACAAGGGCAACAAAGAGTGGTTGTGAACGCTGAACATATGTAGAGCATGTTTATTGTAGTGAGTGTGACACATTCACGGCTTGTATACACACACTTGGACCACATGCAAGAGCAAAGCGATAAATGATGTCATCTTCCTCAAGTCTCGGATGATCGTATGTGTGAAGACCCATGGGCGATGAATATTTGGTACGAGTACTGCGGACATACTAGTGATCTGCCCCTTCTAGTCGGCCGTCAACGCATCCGTTCGCAATGGGCACGCTGGATGCCGCGGGTACCTCAACAGTCCTCAGCAATACCTGCCTAAGCTTATATACCGATCTACGGGAAATAATGTGAGTACCTACGTTCGGGATTTAGGCCATCAGTTGACGGATCACTAGGGCTACATATGGCCAATGAGGTGTTTGGCCACTATGTGCTATATCCGCCATACACTGGAGGTGCTCATATAGCGTAGCGAAAACATCCAGCTTCAGGAGTGAACTTCGTGTGGCTATGGCGTAAATAGGCAGGCACTCGTTGCTATATAAACAGCGACCCAGCATCGATTTACTTCACTCATCCTGCTTCTGTCTGAACCGCGAATACTTGCCCAACAATTCCTGAATATCTCACAGATAAGTCGCATCCCATGCCTTCCTGGCTCGTTACTGGTGCTTCTCGCGGTCTTGGGGTAAGCAACCCTCGCTATCCTTTGTAATGCGACGTAGCTAACCTGGGGTGTTCATAGTATGAGTTTGTCAGACAGCTGGTCAGTCTCGAAGCTGTTATATGGGATGCGCGAAGAGCCAAATAGCACCTTGACTATAGAGCCAAGACCGTGACAACATTGTTATTGGCGTGGTCCGCAATCACAAGACTTCTTTGCCCGCGCTGCATGAGCTAGAGAAGACTCGAGACAATCTCCATATCCTGGAAGCGGATGTCACCAATCTCGCTGCACTTGAAGTAAGTCGATCATTCTGTTTGAATGAAGTTATCTCTCATGTCTGTTCATGCAGGGAATTGTGGATGAAGTGAAGAAGCTGACGGGGGGCACCCTCGACACTCTTGTCAACAATGCTGCTCTTGCATCCCAGAAACGGGGGATGCTGTACGAGTTGGATACATAGTAAGCAGTTTATCTTGTACGCCATCATATTACGCTAACGGGCTTCCAGCCCGGAATCAGAGAAGTCGCTTCTTGAGCAGGACTTATTGGACAACGTAAACGTTCCTCTTAAGCTCCAGTTCTCTTCGCTATACTCAAATACTGCTACCCAGTTCAAGATCAATGTCATTGGCGTCATCAAGGTTATCAACACATTCCTCCCCCTCGTTCGCGCTGCCGCTGCCGCTTCGGGCTCTGCTAGGGTAATCACACTTAACAGTGGTGCTGGCTCCGTGGAGTTGACACTCAAAGACGGCAACACCGTTGCTGCTCCCTACTCCATCTCTAAGACGGCTCTGCTGCAAGCTATCGCTAAGTACGCGGTGAAGTACAAGAAGGAAAACATTGTCTTCCTTTCAATCAGCCCAGGAATTGTGGACACATCCACCGAAAACCGTACGTGTCATCTGTCTTTCATTCAAAAACAATGTCATTGATTACACCACGGGGTACTAGCCACACCAGAGGAGGTGGAAGCTAGAAACAGAGTTGTCAATGCTTTCAAGCAGGTGTATTCAGACTGGAGTGGCCTACTCACTCCTGAGGAGTCCATCTCCTTGATGCTGAATATTTTCAAGGGCCTCACCATCAAAGACACTGGCCGTTTTATCTCTCACAGAGGAAACTCTGAAGACTGGCTGTAATTGATACACTACTAGTAGAGCGTCTCACCTCGTCACGGTATTTATGGGAGATATTCCGGCGACTTTGCATACATTTTGACCGCGATGTACACCACAAGGCTCTCTTCATACGAACATGCATATCTTCCAAATTATCTTGCAGTGCTGATCAGGCGTGAATTCGAAGTCATGAAAGTGACAGCCTGAGGGTACTTACAGTATGTCGACTCGGACGTCGGTGCGACTGGCTGGGCGCTCCGAGGCTCGAGCTCGGATCATCATGACCATGATGTTCTCAAGAAGTCGATCATAACTTGCAATTGGCTTGATTGCAAAGTCTTTCGATCTCTAACCTCCACGTTCGAATCGCTACTTACTTTCGACGACTAATATCTGAGCGAATATATTCTCGCTGACTCCAGAAATTGAAGGAGATGGCTGGGGCGAACTATATGGGAGGCCGAAGGTGAGTGACCGCGAACACTTCGTATGCATCAGGCTCAAGATGTTATTACACACATAACAGGAATGCCGTGAAAGCACGCGTCAGAGACACCGATGGCAAACTTCAAAAGAGTCACTTTGGCAAGCAAAGGCTCAATATACTGGCCAAAGGACTTGGCAAGACCTTGAATATAGCTTCAACTTCTAGCCGACCAGGTCCTCCACCAGGCTCTTCAGATCGAGGTCTCGAAATATCTCTGGCACATGCCAAACGACCATCCGTATCGACTTTCAGTTTCATGGAGGATAACAGCCGATTATCTTTGCCCGCATATATTGAGGTTCCATCGGCATCTACGAAGACAGCAAAGAAAGCTTCCTCATCAAGGACGGGTTCAAGTCCGAGCTCGAGAAGCTCTACAAGTCGTTCATCTAAGATTCTCCAGGAACTAGACATGACAGAACGTACTGCTCTCAACGTATTATGACTTTTTTTGCGAGCTGAATCATTCTTGCAGCCATCTGTTTCCGGGCGGAAGTCAATAGGCTCCTC
Organism: Irpex sp. M6601; assembly: GCA_037039805.1. Classification (NCBI taxonomy): domain Eukaryota; kingdom Fungi; phylum Basidiomycota; class Agaricomycetes; order Polyporales; family Irpicaceae; genus Irpex; species Irpex sp. M6601. The sequence continues at coordinate 11,605 of JAXQGN010000584.1, read as the reverse complement.
GCCCACCCTGACTTCGCTGGCCTGGCTGATAAGAAGCAACAAACGGACGATGCGTCTGAACACCGATCACATAATATGCTATCTCGTGAGATGACACCTGAAGGCATTGAGGTAGTATCTCTGATTAATGAATGAGCGCAAAGGGAGGCTGATAATGTTTTCACTTTCAGCTAGAGTGGACTCATGCGTCATCATCTTCCGTCTGTGCGAGGTCTCGTACTAGTCCGAATCCAGGCTATATGGAATATTACGAGCCTCTTGCAGACGGATCCGCCTCATATTCAGACTTCGAACCAATGCCTTTCGACGAAGACTCGGGATATGCGGAGGATATACCCGTGGATATAAGATCTTCGCACTCGCCTGCTTCTGAGCCTACCCACGATCGCGCCATCACTGAGCATCTTCGAGAGGGCGTTGTATTTGATTCTCCGTACTTTCTTGCTCCCAGTCAACAACATGCTTATCTGGATAATCTCGAGACTAACAGGCGTCCTACGTCAACAGGCGAATTCGCCCGCAGCTCAGAACTGTCTGGTCAATACGTGCCTGGTTTTGAAGGACGCCGCAATCTAGATTTACCATCTTCTCTGCGACCTACACGTTACTCTGAAAACTCTGTTGACGTACGCAGGGAGCCTAGCTTCCTGGAACGCATGACCGCTAAATATCCTTACCTCTCTGCTTCTATCTCGTCTGGTGTGTCTTCGCCTCGAACTGCATCCTCTGGTATGCACTACGGAAATGCGCCTCGTCTTCTGTCTCCCTTTGTTGAACTAGACCTTCCTGACTTCATCTCCGACATCGCCTCAAAACCCAATGGTCCTACTGAAGCCGCAGATGAAGTTGCGGTCACGACGTTGCTGGACGCTGTAGAGGGGAGACTGTTTGAGGGCTCTAATCCTTGGAAGGTGATAAGAGGACGTCTTTCGTGTTCTCCATCAGGACTTGTCGTGTCTGCAAGTGCACCTTCTCCTACCGACGACGGCTTCCATGAGCTTCAGAATGCCACTGATCGTCGTGGTGTCGGTTTCCGTGAACCTTGTCCGATACATCCCCCGCCGAACCCCTACGAAGATCGCATTATGCAAGACACCCTGGCTAGCTCAGACGATCCGCCCTCTCATGCTAGTCATGACTCTCGATCGAACGCGCCCACTTCCCTGCGATCCTTGCTGGATCTCTCACCTCTGACTTCTATGTCCTCTTCTGAATTACGAGTTCCTCTACATGAGGATTCCAAGTCACTTAACACTCCACAGTTGCTCGCAATGTCTGCAGACCACTTCTTCATAACACCCAATGTCGACAGTCATCATCAAAGCCCACACGATACACTGGGCAGCACAGGCGCTTCTCCACCTATAGCAGCGAAGTCATCTTCCCCAGCACGGAGACTGGCAGAATCTCATGCACTATGCATTTCACCGATACGTAAAGAATCAGCAAGTCTACAAGAGTTGCCTTCTATCAAGAGGTCACCACTGATAGTTCACTCGAGTCCTCGCATTGCATGCACCGCGCCAAGTTCTGTTTCTGCTTCTGCCGGATTGCCGGAGAATACATCTGCTGGGGATGTTGAAGAAGGCCAGCGAGCGCGCCGGCAGGAAGATAGGGAAGACTCTAACTCTATCGTTCCTATTCAAAGCACCCCCAAGGAAACATTCGTTGCAGGACCTTTGCTTTTTGACGACGAATTGGAAGATGGCGACGATGTGATGTAGTTGAAAGACCGCCGCTCATCGTGTAGGCTCTTCGTTGCATAGTGCTAGACATGAAATGGACCACCAAGGTTTGCTCTTGCTATCATTGGGGTCGCAAGACCATGTATCTGTGCTGGCGGTACGTTTTCCGGTAACGAAATGCCCGTGCAATCCGTGATATCTGGTTGGTTCCTTGCTTGTTCCTTACTCGAGGTTGTTTCCGATCAGACTGCCTAAACACATGCGGTGATGTCAAACGCCCAACAACTCTGCTTTTCTACGCTGCTGTATCACTATGGGCTCTCGTGCATGTGATATCATCATACTGTCAGCTTCTCATCCTTGTACATAAATGCATTGCGAGAAAGCCGGGCTCGCGAAAGGCTGTCTCCTCTTTTCTGCTCCCCCATCTTCCCCACATTACCCCACATTCCGCTCGCGATGGCCACCAAGGAACTGAAGCAGTTTTCGAGAGAGGAGGTCGCAAAAGTGAGCATACCAGCTGACATCCTCCTTACTAGAGCTGACTGTTCGATTAGCACAACACCCCAGATGATTTGGTCAGTGTAGCACCCGTAGTGTGTATTGCATGCCACTAACTCAATGCTGTTCTCTCCCGCAGTGGGTCATTATCGATGCGAAAGTGTACAACCTTTCGCGATTCAAGGATATGCACCCAGGTGGTGTGGCCGTCCTACTCGACGAGGAGATCCGTAAGTAAAACCTCAAAGAATAATAGTAGGAATCTGAAGAACTTGAACTGACCTCTCTCTCCTCGTATAGCTGGCCAAGACGTCACCGAGGCGTTCTACTCGCTCCACCGACATGAAGTACTGCAAAAGGCCCAATTCAAGAGATTGCAAATAGGTACAATTCAGGGAGAGGAGCCAGTGATTGTCTCGCAAACTCGCGGGCAACTGAGTACTGTCCCCTACGCTGAGGCTACATGGCAGACGAAAGGATATTACAGCCCGTACTACAAGGAGGTCTGTACTTCACTTGATTCATGGAACTTTGTAATCTGACGTTACGATAGAGCCATCGGCAATTGGCGAAAGCTATGCGCGAATTCGTCGACGATTACCTCATTGAAGATGCTCAGGTCAGTGTGCTGATGGTTGATATTATGAGCTCACATTTAACGAATACGACTAGCTTCACGAAGAGGATGGCAAGCGACCTAGCCAGCATGTCATTGATAAGATGGCGTAAGTCGCTATGCACCGTACGCAACTGTGCTGTTTCTGATCAATCCTCGTTAGTGAGCTGAATATTCACGCTATGCGTATGGGCCCTGGAAAGCATCTGAAAGGGAAGACGCTCATGGGTGGTATTGTCACGCCCGAGGAGGTCAGTCTTCATTGGGGGTTTCCCCCTCAATCTCGTGCTATACTCACGATTCCCATATACAGTTCGACTACTTCCATGAACTAGTTATCTCCCAAGAACTCGTTCGCTTCATGTCTCGTGGTTATGCTGATGGCCTCAACGGTGGTGTTGTCATTGGCTTGCCCGCAGTGCTTAACTTTGGTCGCCCCGAGTTGAAGGCCCGGATAGCGGAAGAAGTCCTTTCAGGAAAGAAGTTTATGTCATTGGCCATCTCTGAAGCGTTTGCCGGTAGCGATGTCCAGGGTCTTAAGACTACTGCGAAGAAGACCGAGGATGGCAAGTTCTGGATCATCAATGGTACGAAGAAGTGGATCACCAATGGACAGTGAGTACGAATTGGTTCTGTCGTGCAATCCGATCCTGATGAGCCGCTTCAGCTTCTCAGACTAGTGAGTCCTTGGAACAAGTATCTTCGTGCCTGGTGCTAATGTGTATACAGCTTCACTGTCGGCTGCAAGACTGACAATGGTTTCACCACGATCTTCGTTGAGCGTGGCGAAGGCATTGAGACGAAGCCTATCAAGACATCATACTCATCAGCAGCAGGTACTTCTTACATTACCGTAAGTCCTGCCTCTACGCTTTCAGTCATTCCCCAATCGTCTCATAATCACGCCCTGCTAGTTCGACAATGTGAAGGTTCCTGTTGAAAACACCCTTGGTGCCGAGGGTCAGGGACTGTTTGTCATTCTCAGCAACTTCAACCACGAACGATGGACTATGTGCTGTGCTTCCGCTAGAACACAGCGCTATATTATTGAAGAATGCTTGAAGTAACCTCTTCCTTTATTTTCGGTACTGCGTTGCCTGACGATTTCCGGTTAGGTGGACCGCTCAGCGCAAGGCGTTCGGCAAACCCTTAAACAGCCTTGCAGTCATTCGCAGTAAGCTAGCTGCCATGATCGCGCGTGCCGAAAGTGTACAGAGCTGGTTGGAGAACATAACTTACCAAATGACTCATATGGTGTGCTTTCCGTCATTTAGGGCCTGTACCATGCCGATGCTGACCTCCTTCTGTAGAGCTACAAGGAACAGGCCACATACCTCGCTGGGTGAGTATTACGAGTGACTTGCTTTATCCGAGGCTGACCGTGTCTACAGACCCATTGGTCTTTTGAAGATGTACTCTACTCGATGCGCACAAGACACTGCTCGTGATGCAGTGCAGATCTTCGGTGGGCGTGGTATTACGAAGACTGGCATGGGAAGAGTGATCGAGCATGTACGTCTAGCCCACTAACTCTTATCCAACCGTTGCTCACCAAGGTTACTTGCATAGTACTACCGCACTGTTACGTTTGACTCTCTGCTCGGAGGTGGTAAGTGCCGTTTAGTGCGTACTTTTTGTTCGACTACTCACAACATTGCTTCTTCAGCTGAGGATGTTCTGGGCGACCTCGGTGTCCGTCAGGCGATCGCCAAGATGCCAAAGAATGCTCGACTATAATGTTGCTGGTAGTAGTAGTTGTATGATACGCTTTCTGCACCCTGTACATCTTCTGGCACGCGAATATACTGTCTACACACGCAAAAAGCAAGAATTATGCAGCTTCCAGATGAAGCAGAGTGCTGAAAAATTCGTAATGCGGCATTGATATGAGGGTAGAACACGGAACGCCCTAGTAAAAGGCGAGGGCGTTGTCTGATTGCACTACCCTCTGCCGCTACTTGATATTAGGAGGTGTTCACAACTGCCGAGCAGTTTCTGGATTTTGTTCAACTCGCGTGCACATGGGCGCCTAAAACCACGTGCTGGGAATTTACCAGCCGGACGAGAAGGTGTTCGTCAGAGGGCGCACTCGTCGGCTTCGCCACTGACCACCACGACCACCTCGCTCGACCTCACGACTCAACCTCGCCTCTCGACCCCTTCTCTCTGTATCTAAGTCCCGCACAACTCTTACTCTCTCTTCCGCTAATTCACCCACAGCCCGGCCGTAATTCTCCTGGCCTGCGCGCCGTATTGTCCTTGTATTTGGGCTAGAAAGGCACTTTAGGGCTAAAGACGGGGTTTAGGACTTCAAACCTTCCTGTATCAATATCTGCATGTAAGAGTTCACTGTTCACTGTCGGACGTGAACTTCCCCTACCTCGTAACTGAACCCCATTCTGACTGGTCCTGAACCTGTTGTCGCGCTCTCGCATCCTTGTCTTTCGATACTCAAAAAATCCTGTCATTTTCTGTACCCAGAAACAAAGACACGATTTTAATCAGCTGTATACTGTGCTGAGTCCGACAACCTGCCAAACATGGCTGAAGACGATTTTGATATCTATGGCGAAGATGACGGCTTCACCACCAAGGGTCAAGTGGTGAGTTGTTGTCACTTTTTAAGGGTGTAGGGACACATATACTGACATTACACGTGAAGTCGCTTGAGGATTACGATGAGAACGCCACTCTAGAGGAGGTTCCAGAGGACTTGTCGACTGGCCCCGCAGTGGGCGAAAAGAGACAACGGGAGGAAGACGAAGAGCAAGAGCAGCAGAACGGCAACCAGAACGGCAACGGCAGCACCAACCCTGCTGACACCGATACACAGACTGCATCCAGTGGGAACACACGCAGTCCTAGCGCTCCTGCTACAGGCAATTACAATGTCAATGGTAATCTAAGCGCGAGTGGCGGGGTGGGTAGCCCAGCAAATGGAAACCAGGATGCGTTGTACATTGGAGACCTGCAGTGGGTAGGTGTCTATAACACAGGCAAAAGAAGTAAATCAATTGCTTACATTTGTGTATGTAGTGGACAACGGACGAAGATCTGCGCCAAATTGCCGCCAAACTTGGCGTGAACCTGGATCATAAAGACATCACATTCTCAGAGCACAAGGTGAACGGCAAGAGCAAAGGGTACATCTCCTATTTTATAGCATATATGCGGGCTAATCACACACAAACCCTTAGAATTGCATATATAGAATGTCACGGGTACGAAAACGCGGTGACCTTGAAGAACTGGTTCGATAACAAGTAAGTACTATATCTCAGTCGGAGCGGAAGCCATTCCTGACGCATATACAGTGACTTCCAGAACCGTCGGGCAAACGTATCTTTCACCAGTTCGGCGCAAGGCAACCCCTTCCGCACGCTTCCCAAAGGTATGTTTCGAACTCTGTCATGTATTCCGACTCTGAAACAACCTCTTAACCGTATTCTAGAACCTCCCACTCGCGAACCTCGCCAACATCAGCAAGGCGCACCGATACCCACGTCGACCAGCGGTCCTATAGGTGGACGAGGCAACTTCCGTGGAGGTATGGGACACAACACTCCCGTCAACAACAACATGATGGGTGGTATGGGTGGTATGCGCGGAGGGGGCATGGGAGGTGGGGGTATGATGCGTGGTGGAGGTATGGGCATGGGAGCCATGCCGATGGCAGGAATGGGCATAGGGGGTATGGGAATGGGAGCAATGGCCATGGGCGGTATGGGTATGCCCGGTATGGGCATGGGAGGCATGGGCATGGGTAACATGGCTGGTGGTTTCGGTGGACGTGGTGGGGGAATGGTCCCTCAAGGGCCTAGAGGTGGTATGGGCGGCGGTGGATTCGGCGGTAGGGGAGGTAAGTCTTTATCTTTCTTGATTTTTGAGCTTGGACACTCACTACGTCTTCTGATAGGTATGCCAATGGGTGGCAGAGGTGGCTTTGGCGGCGGCCACTTCAACCCTGCCTTCATGGGTGCAGGAGGCCAGGGTGGCGGCGGAGGGTACGTTTCCGACGGTCCGAGAAAGAGACTGAGGATGGAAGACGGCAGTGGTTAAGCACGGTCTCTTTCATTTCCCCCTCGGCATGAACCCCAGATGACAGTCGCATTGCATCTTATCATCGCTTTTCTTACTCATAACGTAGTTGTATTTCGATGTTACCTTTCCTCTTTCTCTCAGCTTTTCCTCCTTTGCTATCCTACGAGTACCAAAAACACTTGTTCTCCACGTCTGCATCGTTCATACACTCGCATTGTTCGTACATACAACGTCTTATCGTGGACTAATCTCAAATTGCATTACAATTCGCACTCTCGATTTCCTGCCAAGAATATTGATTCCTCAAAACATCTAGGACGTATGCGACATGACGGATGCTATACAACAGCAGATGAATAAAGAGAGATGAGATATGCAAGTGTAGACGAGATGAGGCAGACTGATTGGAATCCTGACCTACACGACGGAACCTATATCAACCAGCAGAATATGATACGATACGATACGTGTGAATGAGAGGGATAGGAGGTGAGATGAAATTGGGTAGCAATACAAGGAGCCGATGTGAGCAGACAAAGAAGCAAAAAATGTACGTTGAGGGTAAACAGAGATGAAGAAACCAGCACGAGGATCGGCATAGATCTGTCCGTTCATGCAACTAGAGTAGAGTGAGCTCTTGGGATCCGTAGTACGTAAATGAAAAGGAGAGGCCAGTCTAGTAGCCACGACGCTCGCGCATCTCCTTCTCCTTGCGCTTCCTGCGTTTCTCCTCCTCGTGCCGTCGCTCTTCCTCGGCAGCAAGCTCGTCCTCCTTGCGAGCAAGTTTCATACTGGCAGAGAGAGTACGGAGAGTTGAGTATGAGCGGCAAGGTCACACGATACGATATATGCATATACACGAACCTGTATTTCTCCTCTCTCTCGACCTCGTCCGCTCCAGCTTCCATATCCTCATCGTCACTGTACACATCACGCGCAACATACGCATTACGATCCTTCCCGAACAATTTCCATATCTCGGCGCTGATGGAATTCGAAGCAGGGGCGGCCTGGGGACGCCTCTTCGGGGGAGGAGGGGAGTCGCTGAGGGAGTCGGAGCGCTGTCTCTTCCGCATAGCGGACGGAGGCAGCTTCGACGATGACTTCTGCGAAGACATCGAAGGTCGGGTAGGAGGTTTCTCGGAGGCGGAGGATTTCTTGGAGGGATGCGGTTTCGAGGATGATCCGTTGGTGGGAAGGGATTTGTCGACGGGTCTGCCGTTGGACTTGACTTGAATACCAGTACCTTTGAACGGTGGCGGTTGTGACACGTGAAGCCGTGATACGGAGGAAGAGAGAGCGGCGGCTGAGAGCGGCTTCGACGAGGGGGCTTTGGAGTTCGTCACGGGAGGTGTAGTAGAGTGTGACTTGGCGGGGCGGGATTCTTGCGATGGTCTCCTCTCGGGCGAGTTGCTACGAGAGGAGAACATGGACGAGGCCCGTGAAGCCTCATTCGTTGAATCCGCCTTCGCCTTCTGCTTCCCGAACCAATTGTCGAACCCTTTCGCGTCCTCACCAGACAGCGTCTTCGCCGCCTTCGCCTTGGCGCGATCCTGCAGAATCTCGTCAATCGTCCTCGTATCCCGCTTGTTCGTGTTCAGCTTGATAAGAGAAGGTGGTTCATGTGCTAGTCGCTCCTTGACGGAACGATACGTATTGGACGACGACGGACTGCCGCTGGCAGTAGAGTCGACAGCGCCACCAGGCAGTCTCCTCCCCGTCTTCCTGTACGCGCCCCCGACCGACCGTTTCGCACCTCCCATACCGTAGTTGAGCTCCCTCTGCAGCCTCAGCTGCCGCTTCTCCTCACGCGTGAGAGCCCCGCCACCCCCCGAGTCCTCGTCGTCAGACGTCGGCATCCTGCTCCTCCTCTGCGCAGAGCTCGAAGACGGGTACCCATTCGCCGACTTCTTAGGCCCGTACCTCATCGCCTCGCGTTCTTCCTCCTGCTTGCGCTTGAGCTCCTCCTCCTTCTTGCGCCTCTCCGCCTCCACCCGCTGCCGTCTCTCCTCCTCCCTCTTCTGGTCCTCGAGGTGTTTGAGCCTCAGCCGCTTCTCGATCTCCCGCTCCTTAGCCTCCTTCTCCTCCTGCGCTTTCCGCTTCGCTGCCTCCTTCTTCTGTCGCTCTTGCAGCTGAGATTGTACGGCTGCCTCGGACTGTTTCGTCTGGGAGGCACTGAGTGCCATGAGCGCTGCGAAAGACGACATTATGACAGTAACACGTATAGCCCTTTGTCTTTATAATCAAGCTAGAGATGAACGTCGTAGTAAGCGTACGACAGAATGAGAGAAAGCGTTAGGAGGGTCGTGCAGCACGTAAAGTCGTAAGGTATAAGGAGGGAAAGGTGGTGGTCGTGGTCGCAGAAAGAGTTCGAGATGCGGCGGCGGCGTGGACTACTCGGCCACACTTGCGGTCTTTGGCTCTGTTTAGTTCCGGCTTAGCCTTTGACAAAGCAACTTCGCTGGTCGGCCTCAATGACTCAATCTCCCTCATTCGTCTCTGACGATTGCAAGAAACTCTGTTTGAGGGAAACACGGATTGTAGAATTGCTAGAATGAAGTGATGCGGGATAAAATACGTGTCGTGTGTCGACTCGGCGCCTCCACGTAAACTACATGCGCCTGCATAGTATACCAACTATGTAATCTGTCAGAAGAAAAAGGTAACGCGTATGTACAAATCTATGGATATGAAATGATATCATCCGAGCTTGTGTGACTACACAATCCAACATTTTGAGCTAGAGAACAAAAAAGAATCAAGGTATCGCCTCAAGAAAACACAACTATGACTCCTCCGAGTCGTCCGCCGACCAGACCTTGCTCGGTAGATACGAACCAACGATGAGCGCCATGATGGTGAGCAGCGACATCGCCCAGTAGACGAGATGGCCGTTCAAATAGTGATAGTCTGGATGTATGGAAAGCGAGAACAGCGAGTTGGCAGCGGCGGGCCCGACGGCACGCATTATCGATACGCCCAACTGGGCAAATCCGTTCACCGTTCCCAGAGATGCGCGGTTTGGCGAGGACGCGGTGATATAGATGAACACACAGCCTGTAGAGGTAGGCGACGATGAGTATAGGCTCCCACCCAATTACGTCTTTGCATAAAACCGGACCACGTACCGTATGAGAAGTTGATGAGGATTGAAGTCACGATCTGGATAGCCACCGCTGCCCACACAAGGGGATGTTCGATGCCCTGAGTTCTCGCGAGCCAGTTAATGACAGGGAAGAAGACAAAGACGATGAGTGACGACGCTACGCCAGCCAGGTACACATTCTTAGGGCCGAACCGCGCCTGAGTCTTTGCAAAGTAGAAGATCTGCAGGAAGCCGTTGATGACGCCGTAGACAGAGAGAATCTTCCCGATGTGGTGCGGCGGTAGTCCGAGGCCTCCGAGCTCGACTGGCGTAGAGAAGAAGACAGGCTGGATAGCACGGGTAGAGATGTCGACCAGAGCCAGGAACGCGTAGTTCAGTGCTGCCAGGATGACTCGAGGGATCAGGAGCTGCCTGAGAGGGAGAGGCTTGTTCTTGGGGTTCTCGGAGGCTTCATCGACGGGGGTAATGCCCACGCTGGTGGTAGTCTTGTTGTCCTGACCGTCTGAGACTGTTTGGGCTGTGAGATGTCCTTTACTCAACCACGCTCCAAGCATCCGACGAACCGATTTCGGGGTGGCCACAGTCTATCATGAGAGCGTGAGTAACTCCACCGATGCTATGAACTCTGGAAACGTGCATACCTCTTTCAAGAACAGGAGACTGACGAGCCATGCTATGGCCGAGAATGTTGCCGGCACAGCGCAAGCGAGGAAGTACGGATACGTCTTCAAGAATTGCGAGTTTCCAAAGATGTCGGGGAAACGTTCATGTGGTCTAGAAAGGAAGCCGCCAATGATGGGCCTGAATACAGTTGTTAGCAACAGAGTTGAACCAGTGCTAGGGTGTGTGCGCGTACCCTAATGTTCCACCAGTGCTCCATGCAATAGGGAGATACGAGTATGCCTGAGCGAGATTAGAAGAGTCGGTGATCTCTGCAATCATGCTCTTCAAAACGCCGATGTTACCGTTTAATGCACCATTCAAGCTTCGACTATATGAAACAGGCGCGGATCATCAGAAACTGAAATGAACTGGGGGCCGAGGCCAAAAGAGGTAAAGTGGTACATACCTGAGGACCGCTCCCCAGAAGGTTTTGGATAAACCGAAGCAGTACATGGAAAGTGATAGTCCTAGCAGACCAGTCATGATCACAGGCTTGCGACCGACATGGTCTGACAGCCGACTCCAATGCAGGACGGTCATCGCCTGAGTGGCGAAGAATATGGATTGCTAGAGCATGGAACATGTCAGTTGTGCGGGACGAGTGCCAGAGGAGCGATGCGACTAACCAGAACACCAGCATAGTACCCCACCCGGGTCTCGTCGCCGTGTGTGATTCCGACGTCTCGGATAAGCTGTAGGAAACGGTGTAATCCAGTGAGACTTCTATGGGAAAGTCGGGGGTGACTCAGCCGATAGCGGGCCAGCGCTCAGACTCACCTGGGGGAGGAAGGGATAGATGACTTGGTTCGTGAGGGGCTCTGCAAGCTGCAGAACCAGGAGGATAGAAAACTGCGCCCACGGTAGGGGCGTCGGTTTCTTTTTTTGCTGCTCTCCGGGCAGGAGGGGGGTTTCTTCATCAATGGTCGTAGCGGTCATGAGCGTCGGTGATACTTTTACAGGAATGTGGGGGGAGGAGGGGGGAGGAGTAGGGGA
>JAXQGN010000583.1:0-16995 GCA_037039805.1 Irpex sp. M6601 | reverse complement strand
CACTACAGTGATGCGCAGCGTCTTCGAGTGAAGGCAAAGGACGTCTCGGTGCACATGGTACGCTCGTTCACCCTCTGATAGGTTGCACGGTCACGGCGATAATAGGCCGTCCTTCGCTCTGTGTTAAACATCTTGCGTAGTCTAGGCCTAAGACCTAAGTACCCTCTGGAGTCAGGTACTGGCAATTTCCCCTTATGGCAATGATTCCGAACTCTACGCCTCAGCCTGAGGCTACCGTGGGAGTCGGAGTCTAAGACGGTTATCGTGGGTCAGACAATGTGTTCTCATTCGAATTATCTTCTGAAAGTTTGTTATCTGTAGTGTACTTGGTGGTAACCTCATGAGCTCAGACCTGTGTCTACTGGGGGAGTCGGAGTCCTGGGGGAGTCGGAGTCGTAACGTGGTCGGGTAATTGACTCGGAGCAGGCGGACAGATTCAATTGTTGCAGTTCGACCACCGAAGACCACCACTACCGTGACGAAGGCACGGGTGGCGGCTAGTGTATATTATAAAAACCTCACTAATCGTCGAACAACGGCTTGAACACCTGCGTGAACATTCTTGTCAGCAAACCCCATCAACAATAGCAACCCTCAGACAAAGTAACGCACCTTGGATACATCTGCCGATCCAGCACTCGACATCCCAAGTTCAGACCGAGGCTGAGTAGGTCCAAACTGCGTCTGCGTCTCCGTCTCGTCGTAATACAACCCGAAACTGCTCTCTCTGTCTTGTGCCTGAGCCTGGTCTCCAGGAACCATGGAGTCCTCATCGTCAGCGAGCTGGTCGATCTCCTCCGAGTCGCCAAAGAACGAGGAGGAGTTGGGGTTGGGGTTCTGTGCTTCTTGCATTTGTACGTCCTCATCTGCATCTCCGATTATAGCATCCGATCTCGAGCTCGGATTCCTAGATACGCCAGAAGGTTTCTTGGAGGATGTGTGAGTGTGTGTGTCTACAGCCTCGGATTCATCGTCCAACTCGTCTCCATCCTCCATCATCCTGTCAAACTCGTCCGCGTCCATCCCCTCAAGCATGCCCCACCCCGAATCATGAATCGCCTGAGAGAGCTGCGAGCCCGGCAAGAACAGCGGTTCCTTCTTCTTTTCCTGTTCGTCCCGTGGAGATAACGCAGACGCGGATCCGTGGGGTAGAGACGGGGGAGGCATCGAAGCGGGTGGAGGAGGAGTCAGAGGTGGGATAATTGCGTTCACCAACGCCTGAGATCTCGATAGCAATGACGACGAAGTCCGTCTTTGGCTGTTGTGCGCCGCGGCCATCTCTCTGGCCACAGACTCCCTGTCTGCCTTGACGGCCGCTTTCATGGGACGTTTTCTTGAGGACGCAACCGAAGATGCGCGACTGCCAGGCTGGACATCGCGTATGGCGTACAAGGAGTCATCATCCGCGTCGTTTCTATGTCCGTCATCGTTCAAGTTGCCGGTGGCCTCCTCGGCTTCGGCGTCAAGTCCACTCCCTCGCTTCCGCTTCCCGCTCGGTATCCTATACTGCTGCTGCTGTGGTCGTAGTACAACTTTCGCTGTGCGGCCATTCTGCTGCCCGCGTGAAGATGCGTGCGAGGACGGGGGGTTGTCAGCGTCGATGATCTGGGAGGTGGCGATAACAAACAGCGTGTCTGCGAGGTCTCCTTCGATTTCGATGTAGATGGGGGAGGTGGAGTCGAGGAAGCGGATGATTAGGTTGAGGCCGAGGTGCTCTGCGAGGAGGAGGGTTGCCTGTGTGTTAGGAGATGCAGCGTGGCCGTGAGTCAAGCGTACGAGATGTATGGATTCTGGGATGGAATATACCTGAAATTCGCGGATGTGGAAGCAGATCGACACGGGAGGATCGAAGACGTCGTATACCTCGAACTCTGAGGCACTGAGTGAGAGTTCTGTGGTCAAGCCTTTCCCTATTTTTACCATGAGCGAATGAATCCGAATTGCGAGTTATAAGAAAGGGAAGGAAGAATATCGCACCCTCGGCTTCAAGACTCGCATCTTGGCCCCTCAGGAATATCTCTTGGTCTTCGAATTTCCATATTAACTTGGGGTCGTACTTTGGTCCTCTCGGGAACGGAAAGTGTTCGATGAGGTCTCTGATCGCTTTCGGTGCGACCGTCAGACGCGATTCCTCTGGTGAGTCGCTCGTACTGGGCATCACCAGTTCTGTTGAATGAAGTAGTAACCTGTGGGTCTTTACGACACCTATGTTGTGACGAGAAAAGTCAGAATCAGGAGTTGGTTTTGAAAGTGGTGACCACGGAAGGTAGATACCGTGTTTGCAGTAGAGACGCACAATCAATCTGCTCTCGAGGCTATCATGTTCCGAGTCGTCAGCGTTGTTCCCTGGCTCGTGCTCGCCGCCTTCGACGATCGACAGTTCGCATTTATCTGCAGCTTTCTCGACTGTGCGATGTTTCAGGATGGCCAGTAGTGACTATATGCGCGTAAGTTCAATAGAAACTCTTTAAGCACTCTATTCCGAAACAAATCACTCGTCTCACCTTTGCGTTCACCTGGCCTTGCGGTCCATGCACATCACCCTCCCTCGCGGGCTGTGCATGAAATCTACTGAAAAAGGGACGGTTGTACCTGAACCGACAGTAGGCAGTTGCTGTCGTGTTGGTGGCTGAAAACGTCAAAGACTCTGGTGTGGTATACATGACCACGTCGTCGCCGTATTTTGCGAGACATGTGAGTGCTTTGATCACGTCTGTCAGAGGTCAGGGATGCACGACATTCGGATGAGTTTTGTTATGGAAACATATCAAGTTGGAAGGGAACACACGGATGCGTACGTTTGAGGGAGTTGATGTCCAGCGAGGCCTGCATGGTGGCAGTTTGGGGGTGGTGAGCTTGACGGTGAACACGACGACGAACACGGCGAGCTCGACGTTGTCGGCGGTGAGCTCGCTGTCGAGGTCAGAGCGCGTCACGATGATCTGCAATATTGTCGCGTTTCCTGTCACGGACACACGCTGGGTCACAGATCAATCACATGCGATAAACCTCCGTGTCACACTGGGCAGTTGGGAAGAGTAAAAATGAGCTGAAAAATGAACGAGAAAATTGAGATAGACGGTGTGCAGACTTGTGCAGATTGGCTTGGAACGGCGAGGTGTCGGGGACTGATTTGCCTCCGTTGCTGGACTGCCCTAAAAGATTATCTTTCGCGTTACAGGCACCGAATGATAAGAAGCAGTTAAGCGGTGGATAAGAACTCGATAACAAACGGTTTGTTACCGGCCAATAGAAATGCAGGACATAATTGAAAAGGGTGCTTACATAAGATCGATGAGCTTAATTAGGACGTTACTTGAGCTGTCGTTTGTTGCCATCCCAGGAGAAGGGCGGCCACAACGACCTCTTTCATCGACCACCACGTCGTCAACACCGCCCAAGACATCGTCGACGCCGTCCACTGCCCGCCAGATACACCTGGGCCACGTCTCGGACACAGCGTACAACGCTTCACATCACGATTGGGATCGTTGCTAACGGAAACGTGCGGGCCTTGTTTCATCTTGTCGTCTGCAACAGCGAGGACACAACGAGCTCACCACGCCCCATCATTACCACATACAGTAAGCATCGCCCGCCTGCTAGCCACCCACCCACGAGCCATCATCTTTTGGGATCGCCATGTCCTCGTCCCAGAGCGCAATTCACCAAAAGTCCTCTCAACCGTCCCACCACCGCCACTCCAAAATAACCGTCGAGTACCATCGTCCCTCACGAGAGTCCATACAGGAGTACAACGAGCTCCTTGCTGAGGCCAACTTGCACGCGGCGGCAGCAGCAACCTACCAAGACCCGTTCGTCCCCCTGCGCCAGGCTCCGCCTCCCCCCATCTCGCCCTCTATAACTTCTACCAAATCATCGATACCTCCATCTCCACGTGTTAGGAACTCCCTTCAGAAGCCTCCTCCTCAGCGCAAACACAGTACCACTACAAAGAACTCCTCCATAGATCTGGATCCCTTCGCGAGCAGTCCCCCCATGACCGGCACACAACCTCCCCCTCGACCCTCTCGGGCCAACACCGCTAACTTGAACGACATATTCCCCACCCAGAGCAGCCTCGCTCACCATCGCCTGTCGGACCCCGCCGGCCTCCCACCGAGCACACCCAACTATTATGACAACAGCGCTAACGGCAACTACACGGATCCTCAGGAATCTCAGAACCTCCCTCCGCTGCCTCCCATGCCCTTGGATCTCAACCCCGCGATTGCACCTCCACAGGCAGTGGGTGGGATCCGGTCGCGGAGTGGCACGCAAACGACCAAGTCGAAGAAAGGAATGTTCAACTTCGTCTCCGATTTGCTGAACACGTCCAAGAAAATCGAGATCAGCACACCTTATGACCCCGTTCATCTTACCCACGTTGGCTTCAACTCATCTACGGGAGAGTTCACGGGCTTGCCGAAGGAGTGGCAGCAACTTCTGCAGGAGAGCGGTATCTCGAAATCAGACCAGGAGAAGAATCCGCAGGCCGTGATGGAGATTGTCAAGTTCTACCAGGAGGGAAGAGGCGAAGGATCCGTATGGGACAAGATGGGTGGTGTGGCTGCCCCTCAAACAACACCTTCCATGTCTGCGCAGATTCCCAGGACCATCCAAGAGGATGGCTTCCAAAACCCGGTAAGCATTAAACACGAAGATCATCTCGATATTTGTGATGTTAACATCCAACCTATTTTACCATCAGCGCGCTGCGCCTCCGCCACCGAAACAACAACGCACGCCAGGCTCGCAATCTTCGTCCGCAGCCCCTTCTCCCGCATCGCACAGGGCCGCCCCGCCCCCACCAGGCCCGGCCTCTGCCTCTCTCGACCGCTCGACCTCACAGCGTCTCCCACCCTCCAAATCACCCAAACCCGCCGACCAACTCCAACGGGCACACACCACCCGCGACCGACGATCACCTGGACCGGGCCAGCAGCCTCATCCGCACGGTGGCTCTCCCTCGCTGAAGCCAGCAAAGGCGTCCCCTTCATCCTCTTCGACTGACCTCACGAAGTCCTCTCCTAAGCAGCAACACCCATCTGTCACTGGACAGCAGAGTGCTGCGAGTGCGAGTGTCAGCAAGGCAGCGGCGGCAGGGGTTGCGACACCACGAAAGAGGGAGAAGAAGGGCGACAAAGCCAATGAGGCGGATATCGTCAAGCGGCTGCAGGCCATATGTACCCCCGCGGACCCGACAAAGTTGTATCGCAACCTCGTCAAGATCGGTGCCGGGTGAGTTCTTTTCTTGTAGACCCTGTGTTTGAAATAAGAATTCTCGCTCATTTTCATCGGTGTGTGTTTGTGTGTGTAGTGCTTCTGGGGGCGTGTACACTGCGTACCAAGTGGGAACGAACCTCTCTGTCGCCATCAAGCAGATGGACCTGGAGAAGCAGCCGAAGAAGGACCTCATCATCAACGAGATTCTTGTCATGCGTGCCTCGCGCCATCCGAATATTGTCAACTACATCGATTCGTTCTTGCATAAGAATGAGCTGTGGGTTGTAATGGAGTACATGGAGGGAGGCTCGTTGACGGATGTGGTCACGGCGAATCTCATGTCGGAAGGCCAGATTGCGGCGGTTTCGAGGGAGACGGCGCAGGGTCTCGAGCATCTCCATCGACATGGCGTTATTCATCGTGATATCAAGAGTGACAACGTGCTGTTGAGCATGAACGGGGATATCAAGCTCAGTGAGTAGACAGGCGGTCATACTTCGCACTGTGTCAGTGATTGTGGCTGACGCAACACTTAGCCGACTTTGGGTTCTGTGCACAAATATCGGATGGGAACGCTAAGCGGACAACGATGGTGGGCACACCGTACTGGATGGCACCCGAGGTCGTGACACGGAAAGAGTACGGCCCGAAAGTCGACATCTGGAGTTTGGGCATCATGGCCATTGGTGTGTACCGCTCACCGTCTCACAAGTCACATCGCTAACTGCAGGGAACTGCTTGGCAGAGATGATCGAGGGTGAACCGCCATACCTTAACCAGAACCCGCTCAAGGCTCTGTATCTCATTGCGACGAACGGCACGCCGACGATCGCCAACCCGGAGTCGTTATCCTCGACGTTTAGGGATTATCTCGCGAAGACGCTGGAGGTCGACGCAGAGAAACGACCGACGGCCTCTGAGCTGCTTCTGGTACGCTTACCTGTCTTCCTTGCCTTTCGTGTGCGGGTAACTGACGTGTATTTTGTTCTGCAGCACCCGTTCTTCAAGCTGTCGGAACCCCTACGCACGCTCTCACCGCTCATCAAGGCTGCGCGAGAAATCGCAAAGTCAAAGTAGAGGCAGGAGGAGGCGCTGGCAGTCTGAGTTGTGGATGCGACTTGCCCTCGTGATGATGTGTGGTATGGACTGACTGATGGACTGACGACTGGGATTCCTTACATGCATATGTTTGTTGTATTTGTTTCGTTGCGGTCGAATCTCACCCACCTTACCGTATGTCCTCGTTTTATCGTTCCTCGCATACGTAACATCACATTACACCACACCACACATGACCACACATGTTCGGTTTGTTTTTACTATCGATATCACTCTAGTACTCGTTTCGTTTGCCTTTACTACTTCTCATTTTCTCATTCTTGCCGTGACATGTTTACTTTGTCTCTGAAACCATATATTCCGATCCGTCGAAGCAGATTATATATCGCCATGTCTCTTTTCCGCGTTTTACCTGCACCCGACATGCTACTTAGTTCAACATGATGGCGACTTCATGCTCTGTGCATCGTTGACGAAGACGTCCGGATCCTTTTGCTCATTGGCCATTGGCCTACATACAAGCGATTTGGCTTCACATGTGCATATTCTACAATAGATATCGAAAAGCCTCTGTCTATATACATACAAACTTCTACTACATGGAGAAGAAAGAGATATCTACTTAGAAAGGATGTACGGCGAACACAGACCATGACAGACCCCAGATATACAGTCGGGCCGACACTTCTCAAAAGTCGCCCCTTCGTTGCGTTGATTAGACGAACGAAGGTGGGTTGATTTTGGCGCTTCACCAGAACCGATGGCAGGGTGGGTGTGTAAGCACTGCTCGGGCAGAAAGACGCCAGTGGTGTGTATGCGAGATACGAGAGAAAGAGAGAATGGAAGCGAGAGCAACGGAGGCGAGACTTGGGATGTGTGAAGAACGAGGGGGAAGGAGGCGACGGGACTCCTCGATGGTTTCGACCGCGTCCTTCTCCCTTGCACCATTCGACGACTGCACTTGAGAGAACCTCGTACATACGAGTAACGTTGTTGCATACGATAGCACTATGAAGATGAGCGAGTATAAGCGCATGAGCATAAGAAGGTTGTAGTCGTGAAAAGAAGAAAAAATTGATCGTTTAGCGCGCACATAAACCGACCAAATCCGCGCAAACACGACATTCTCACGGTAGATTAGCGTCTAATTATAATAATTCATCGTTCGCTATGACAAGTGTTGTGCTTTCTCCGACCTTTCAAGCTGCAAGCTTGATGTTGACCCAACCTTATATATAACGAGCGATGTAATCTCGGTCCCAGATGTCGTAAGCTCTTTTTGTAATAAGAAGGAGGCAGCAGCAACGGAAAAAACTGCAGACCGCCATGGCTCGTTCCCCTACCAGTGTCTGCTGCCTCCTTCTCAATGCGAAAAAGAGCTCGAGATCTATGACGTCTGGCTCGAGACTACGAGCGATGTATATTGAAACCGTGAGCTCTAACTTAGTCTCACATGATTCGCTCTCACTGATCATCTATCCTAGATTTCCAGGTTCAAGCCGTAAGAAGCCTGGGATTCCCACCTCAAGTCGAGGGCTTGCCAGTGCTACTGGTACAGCAGCTCTCGTTGAGAGTATGAACAGCAAGTTTGAGCAGAGCTGTCTAGCACTCGCTGATCTGTGCGGCTGTTCTACGATCTGACTCGCAGGAACTGACTGGGAAGAGAACCCGCAAGCTTCAAGAGTGACGTTCTGTCAAATCGCGCCATGCCCCGTCTACGTAAGTGCATGTGTGCATATCTAATATTAATGTGATGCTACACACTTCCAATCAAAATCAGATAACGCAGTATAGATATAGCCCCTCGTTCAACGGCTGCAGCGTATCCTACTATACCTTCTACCTTCTACCTCGCTACATCTGACCCCCACCACGATGTCGGGCTTACTGTCACTACCTCGATCTCGACTTCACGCACAGCCGGCGAAGATGGCCTTGCTTGTCCATATTAACTATAATAACTCTCCTGGCCCGTCCTGGCTTAAACCTCGTAGTGACACCCGTAATATGACCAGATTCTTAATCGGTGCGTTATAAATCCTGCTCAATACGCAGTCACAGCTTGATGGGTGAACAGAAACGTGTGGTTACGCGAAAGAAAACATCACGGTGCTAAGCGACCATGACACTAATGACATCTATAGTACTAGCTATCCTACTCGCGGGAATATTGTGAATTCATCTGACTTCAGACACATCGACTTCCGCTAATGACCTTTGCAGTTACGAGAAATGACGAAACTAGCGGCCACCTGTATGCCAGGAGATTATTTAGTATGTCACCGTATATATAATGATTTCTACTCTACAACGCACGTTTATTTATAGTCGTTCAAGTGAGTGGGTCGGGCCGGCGTATCGATGCTTTTGCTGGCGCTTCACAAAGCTATAGTGAATCCGAGTCACCGACAGCAAGTCAGCAAGACATTCTCGAGATATGGAGCTTCATTTAAGTGTATCATATCTATGCAGCTACTCTTATCTCAGTGTTCTGGACTGCCAGTGAGGGCACTGAGGATACAAGCGATAGAGACCTCAATCAGTGGATCACCGGCAAGGTACTTGGATATTGTTCAGAACCTAGCTCCTTCCCGGGCTTACTTACATGACATCGCAGGACATCCAGAATAGTCTTCTCGAGCATATGCGATCTCAGGTCAAGCTGGTGGTAAGAACATCACCGTAATCCTTTGTCCTTCTCCATCTGACTTCACTTACTGTAGATGATCTTGGATTTTGATTTCGCTGGTAACTTCTTGGGTTCGTAGAGTCAACATCATCATGACATGACATCGGTCGAAATTTACTCATTACCTATATTGAAGGTTTACCTCACACAACAAGTCTTGGGAGCCATGTCACACCCATGGTCAGTCATGGCAAATCCAAACGTCTGTATTATTATTTCTCTTGGGTTGGAGGATGTGCGAGAGATCGTTTTCCTGCAGAAAATTCGCAAGGTCTAGATGTCAATGCTGTGAGTGAGAAGGTGTTAGATGGGGAGGCAGCAAACGAAACCACAGTTTCGTTGCCAACCGTAGTAAGCCAATCAAAATACTACTACACGGAGCTCTTCAGATTGACAAAGGCAGATATGCTGGTCTGCCTGTATGGAGATGGAGCAAGCTGTGCAAACACGTCAATCGGGACTCCTGACCTCGGTAGGTTCCAATCTTGTGATCGACTCAGACACCATGCTTAGATTAATCTCGCACATATAGAAACTCATACGGAGGTGTACTGGTATGGCTTTTATTTCTGTTAGAAGGTGATTGTATCTGTGACAACACTTATAGAGTATCCTACATATACTCATAAAGATTTATACCATGCTCTTCATCTCCGCATGTAAGCCCGTCCTGACTCGGACTCATTGTGTGGGCGATCGTTTATTGATGTGCTGCTGTGGAAATGTAATTACGACAGCGCACAACTTCTGAGATATTGTATCATGCCCGAGGAACGGCCGCGGCCATGTCTCTCCTCCACGCTTCCTATCGTAAGCCTTCATGCTACCCGCTCCCTGTTTGTCGGTGTGATAATACTTACCGACCTTTTCTCCTACCCATTACTGCAGGGAGAACTGTTTGACAACCCAATCCACTGGGCTTTCACGGGAGAAAATCCCGGGAGGGACACATTTGATATGGCTGCACGGTATCGCGCAAAAGAGACGGTGGCAGACGTGCTACAACCATCTTCACTGTTGCCTTTGCCAGCGACGATTGGTATACCAGTGGAGGTTTTCGGCAAGATTATGGACTCTATTGTGGACCCCTACGAGCTTTCTGGTCGTATTCGCAGAGACAATCGCTGCCTCCTTAGCCCTTTTTTGAATAGGGCCGCACGACGCCAAGAAATACACGTGTCAGCAGCTTATGCATTGATATGTCGCCACATTGCACGCCTGATCCGCCCACGGATATTCGAGGCACTAATCCTGCGATCCGCCAAAGACGTGCAAGGACTCCAAGCCTTCCTCTACACCTGCGTCAGCCCTCATCTGAAACCCATCTGCAAATATCTTTCACAAGTAACCGTGCTTTGCAAGCTCAATGGGTACCCGTGGTTTTTTAACCTACCTGGCCTGCTACGCCCTATCCTACACCCAGTGCTGATTTTCCTCCACATTAAGGGATGGACGCCTAACGCGAACTTGCAGGATCATGCTAAACAGCCTCATACACAGCATCCTTTGTTTGCCGCAATACCTAGGCCCGTCCATCATGTCTTTCACGGGCCAAGGAATATTCACATATATCTGGAGAATATCCACTTTGCCACCTACACCGGACTTCATAATCTGGCGCAAGACCTCACCATTCTGGGTTCTCGGATAAACACGATAACCTGCAATGGTCTTACTTGGGATGACCAATGTGTCCCAACCCAAGTTCTCCCTCTCAGCCCTCCTGCTGTCATCTACGATGACATCTCTCCGAGTCGTATGATGCACGACGGATCTGGGTCCATGAACTTGATTACGGCTACAGGGTGCACGGATGACGTTCTAGCAATGCTTACGGTATACCATGGTTGTACCAAGAGTCGACTTCGTTGGCGGAGTGACAAGCTACACACGTCTTTGTATCTTCACGCAGAAGATCAGCTGCACTTGTATAATATCATACACATTCTGTTCAAAACCGTGGTCCAAACATACCTCGCCCGGCCCCTTGTATGCTTTCGGAGCGGAGCAGTGGGGGATTGTGCGTTTGTCAATAATTTATCAGCCATAACATAAGCCACTGACGACGTTCAATATTGACAGCTGAACACTCTGGCCAATTAGCTTGGCATTTCAGTGGCGGTCGTCGAAAAGGCATGCCCGCCGTTGACGCAGAAGTCATCAAGTTTGGATGCATCGTGCGGCCATCATTCAGAGATCAGCGAAGCAACAAATTTGGCATCGGCTATATCTACAAGCTGGTCATAGATCTTGAACTTGAGGACCCCGAGGTAGAAGTCTCTGCACTCACCATATATGATTCATGTTGGGGCCCGCTCATGCAGGCCGTTCGAAAATTGAAAGGGCTCGAATCCATCGATGTATGGGGCCACACACGGAAACAGCTCGCACGGTTTGTAGGGAAGTTGGATCGATCATCCGAGTCATTGCAAACAACTCGAGAATTCTTCCGATTTCACTGGCCGGATGGCGACCGACTGTGCGAAGGCATTCTTGATCAAAACTGGCAGCTTACCCCCAAGTACTAAGACGAGGTATGTGATAAGCACGCTTGGAAAGTGCTGAGCATGTCACTGAACGTGTCTGACATGTTTAAACGTGCTTGTCGCTTGTAGGTTTGAAGTAGTCTGTCCATTTGTCGATTGTTCGAATGCCCCTGCCGCAGACGGTTTCTACCCATTTGTGCACGGGCACGTTTTTCACGACTCGCGAGTCTTCAAGTTCCGAGTCGATGAGAACTAGGGGGTCAATATATAGTAGGCGCGGTGTCATACAGTCGGTGTCATTTGACATCGCAATGCGCGTATCCCGCTGTTTCGGAGCGGTTCAAGGAGCCTCGTTGTCGTCGATAGGTATGTTGGCAGGCAAATCTCTAGAAGTTGCACTCTTGAGAAGCAAGCAGAGAGTAGCATAGAAAGAGCTTACGTATTCATACGTATCTCCAGTTCAGGAGGCGGACAGCCAGCGACAATGCACTATCCGGCCAATTATAATGAGCTGGGTAAAGTGTTGAACTCGAAAACTGTGGTTGGCTCATGATCATGTGAAACTGCCCCTTTGGGCAGTCGCTGACGAAGGGTGTTGATCCGCAACATCTCAGATTAAACTCCGAAGTCCGACACGGTCTGATTTTGGCCCTACCATCTAGTAGAACTTGCTTTGCCTCTGTCACTGTCATATACGTGCATAATTCAAGACCGGTTCCATTGGATGAAGCCTTCTGTTGGGGCGATTTGTAAGGATTTAGCGGTCTGTCAATTTTGAGTAATTCTTATCGCACTGTTCTCATTCATGATCTCATTGGCACAACATTGGCAGACAATATTGTCGTATGGAACATCTCTAGCAAGTTCCGGTTGTACAGTGCTCTGATGCGTGGAGTCATGATACTGTCAGAAACCAACTTGAAGAGATGGTCACATAGTGGCATAACCGCTACTACTAAAACATGATTGCTCTGAACGCTTCAAAGCACCTCAATATCTTTCGCCTATTATCCAAGGGCTTCATCCCTTCACTCCGCCGGAGGTCTGGGCGAGGGAGGTGTGGGTAACAATAGGTTACGCGAGTTTCCTCGGGAGGGTACGTCCCATGGCGGATGTGGTGGACCAAATCGCCGGTTACGGGGATTTTGGAAGAATACAGGGCACGTCCCCTTCATTACGATACCTGGAATGACCTGACGACCGTCTCAGATACAGACACAAACCAAGGACAGCCAACTTTAGTCACGAGTGACTCACCTTTTTATCCAGAGGAGCGAGTCCAGCCTCGGCCATTCGCGTGTTGTTCGCGACAAAGGCAGCGACTGCTCCTGCTACAAGCTGTGCCTGTGCGCTGGAGGGCTCTGCGTTCTCCGAGTCTAGCCTCTTATCCTCCTGGACAACAAGGAGAATGACGTTGGTAGGCAAATGGACAATACAAACGTCCGTCGGTGTGTGTCTGGTTTCGCCATTGACAACGAGCGGAAGGTCCACTCCTGTGCTGACCAGGCGGGTCTGACCATCGTAATCAAGAATGTCCGAGAACAGGTGGACGGTAAACTCCCTCACGGTGGTCTGTTCCGAGGAGGCGTTCACGGGCCAGTGGAGGTAGTTCATCAGCTTGACATGTCGTTTCTGTTGCATACCGTCCGCATCGAGGCTAGTGAGCAGTCGACTGTTGGCTGAGGTAACTCCTATGGGATGATAGCAAGCAGCGTGATTAGATTGTACTGGCAGGTTGAGGTGGAGGCCTCTATTCCCGGACCTACCTGTACGCTGAAGAACACGAGGGGGTCCTCCTCGTTGAAGAGAATGTTGTACGCGTCCAATTCTGTGTCTTGGAGACTGTAGGGTTTACCTCGGTGTGGCATCGTGACAGTGGTGGAGGCTGGGCAAGGGAGCTCTGAAGTCGAGCCGTGAAAGGGAGCTTCGATCGCACGTCGAGGGTGAATCCAAAAATGGAATGCCGTCCTTCAAGGCTTCAAGTTCAACCAACATCTGGCCGCCGCGAGAGCTACTGGAACTAGCGGTGGCACACTGGTAAGTCGCTGTACGAGTAGCGTATGAGGAAGACTGCGTTGTTACTGTTAGCCATACTTAGTAGGCTCATGAGACTACTCATAATAATAGTCTCTATGATATAACTACTCTTAATGACGATACCTATGAGTTGAAGTAAAGTGTGTCTCTGGACATCTATGTAAAACTACAATGCTCCATCAGTAGCATATAGCCTGTAAGGTAGCGTAGTACGATACATGGCTCGAATCGAAGCAGAAATCACAGAGCAGAAAGTCGAATCCCGTACGCTTCCATCACACTCCACAAACAGCCTCACATAGCCTCGATAACCTCCAAAGTCTTCGTCCACTCCACAACCTTCGGATGCGCCTGCACCTACAACACCCCACCCCACTCATCAGCAACATTCTCCCCACACAACAGCCGTGGCACATAGACACGCACCTTGGCAGGATCGAACCCAAGCACCTGCAAGCCCTCCAAGCTCGTCGCACGCGAGAGCGCGACGTACGCCTGGCCCTTTTCGAATATGCGCGCGAGGTCTACTTTGACGCGCTCGAGGGTCTGGCCTTGTGATTTGTGGATCGACATCGCCCAGGAGAGGATTAAGGGGAGCTGGCGAGTGTCGGGAGCGGCGGGAGTGTAGCGAGCGTGTTGATGAGCATTGGAAGTGAGTGAGCGGAGAGTGAGTTGTAAGGTGAGCATACAAGCCGCCCTCGCAACAAAAAAAAGACTGGATACACACCTGCGTCCGACTAACCTGCACCTCCCCACTCGGCAGCTCCGTCTTCCAGCTCTCGGGCGTGATCAGCACCCTCCTCCTCGGGTTCAAAAACTCCACCACCGGCCACTTCTGTTCCACTGATGCGCTCGCTTTCCCTCCCCCACTTGTCGACGGAGGTTTGGGATTCGAGGAGGAGGCGGGTTTAGCGGAAGAGGGGTTGAGAGAAGAGGAGGAGGTGGGGTCGTCGGGGTTGGTGAGGTACTGAGTGGGCTCGACGAACTCGACGACGGTGCCCATGCTCCCGTTTACGAGCATCTCGTCCATGTTCTTGATCAACATCACCTACGAGTCCTATCAGCATCCCGTCCTCTCTCCACCCTCTCAACTCCAACTCCAACAATAGAAAGGCGAGACGGTATAGTATAGTAGACCACGCACCTGCGCCCCAACCTTGAGCGTAAGCTTCTCCGGCGCCATAAAGTTCGCGAGCATCTTCGCGCCTTGCTCCGTGCCCGCGAGCACGCCGCCCTCGCTCGCGGTGTACATACGCGTCTCCCCCTGGATGTCGTGCATCCGCCGGGTGTTCGAGCGTTCGACGTCTTCTCGGCGGGGGAATCTGCGGACGGAGTGTGTTAGGATTCGTTAAGCGGTGTGTGTTAGGATCGTTGAGCGGGGGCGGTTAAGAGGGTGGTGGAGAGGGAGAGAAGAGGGAAGAGGTAAGAGGGAGGGAAGAGGGAGAAGGAGGAGACGTACAACTCGGTCGCGCTGACCCCGTCATTAAACTCGAGCGGCCTCGAGAGCGCCTTGAATCGCGCGATCGAGTTCGCAGACAGCCGTCCGAAGCGCATCTCGTTCAGCATGTCGACGAATTCTACAATGTTGTGTCAGTATACCAGAACATGAACGAAAGAAAGGGAGAGTGGAGTAACGAGGGACAGTGGAGAGGACTAACGAGGATCCCGCTGACGAAACACCTGCGTAAGATTAAACGTCTTCTTGATCGTCTGCTTCCAGTACTCGGCCTCGAACGCGAACCGGACGGCGGCGGAGCCCTTGTTGACGGGCGGGAGCTGGAAGAAGTCGCCCGTGACGACGACCTTCATCGTTATCAGTATTAGTGGTAGCGAATAAGATTATTAGTATTGGTGGATGTATGCGGTTTTTCGAGTGAGAAAAAGAGGTGTGGAGGACGCACCTGGATGCCGCCAAAGGGCTCGACGCTCTTGCGCAATATACACCCGATCCTCGCGAGCTTGTCGAACAGCGCCGCATCCACCATCGACACTGCACAGTCCCATTAACATTATTAACCGACCACACTCAAACAACGACACAGCTCGCAAGCGCACCTTCATCAACAATCAACACCTTCGTCCTCTGCCACCTCCCCATCGCCTTCCTATTTTTCCTAATCCTATTCGCCAACTGCTCCGCCTCGTCAACGCCGATGCCAATACCAGCAAAGGAATGGATGGTGACGCCGCCGATGTTGCAGGCGGCGATGCCGGTGGAGGCGGTGACGGCGACTGCGTCGGGGGCTTTGGAGTGGCGTTTGCGGAGGACGCGGATGATTTCGCGGAGGAGGACGGATTTGCCGGTTCCTGGTGAGAGGGGGTGTTAGCGGGCGGGGGAGAGAGAGATGGATGAGGGAGTGGGAAATTTGAGAGTAAGAGGGGGAATATGGGTGGAGATGCGATGTATGTGGCGAACAGCGTGATATCTTGCTGCCAGGCAGTCTATGCGCACAGAAGTAGTCTTGCAAAGTAAAGAGGGAACACGAATGAAAGGGAGAGCATAACACCGCGAAGTCGGGTTGTGCGGTGAGAATAAAGAGGAATGATTTCGAAAGGGGGTGAAAGGAGGGCGAGGACGGTCATAGAACAAAGGTAGAGCACGTCAGGGAAGGTACACTCGAAAGGTACCGTGCGCAGATGTCAAGATGGGAGATGGGAGATGACATAAAGGGCGACGGAGAAAGGGAAGGCAAGGAGGAGTCAATGGAGGTGATGGTGGGAAAGGACCGAAGGGACGAGAAGCAGACGTGCGTAGAGAAAATGAACGGAAAGAATTAAACGACGTACCAGCACTCCCGGTATAAAAGAGACTCTCGCCCTTTTCGACGAGCTTGAGTATATGCGTCTGTTCCTGGCTGAGGAAGATCGGGGCGACCTTGCCCGAGGACGAGCTGGAGCCTGAGGAGGCGGGCACGACGACGCTCGAGGTCTGAGTCGTGGTGGTACTCGACGACGAGAACGTGCTCCGACTTTGAGTTTGAGATTGACTGGGCGTGCGGGACCACGAAGACGGCAGCTGCCTACGCTTGTTCACCGACTCTTCCAGACTCGCACTCGGTCTCTTCACACCCCCACTCCCACTCGCACCATTACTCTTCGCACTCTCCTTCGCAGGGGCTGCCAACGCGTCTTGTATCATCTTGAGTCTCTTGTCCTGTGCGCTGGTGGTGGCCTTGCGGGCGAGGACGTCATCGCTGGATTGGCTGCTGGACGGCAGCGCATTGGATGAAAAGTCGCGTTTGACGGACCGGAGGCCTGAGATCGGCTGCTTCGTGGGTGGCTTTGAGGACTGCGACATGGATGCGTGTGGGAAGGAGCAGCGCTTGGGGACGCGACATGACAGCTAACGCGATCACGTGGAGCGCGTCAAGGTAGTTCGACGCTGTAGTCTCGAGTCTTTTGATCATGACGGATACGAGCAATAAGTAACTAACGCTGCGTACGCAGCTAGACCCGCTACCAGGCTGAGGGATGCCATCGACACCTACTTTGCCGCGA
>JAXQGN010000582.1:0-16926 GCA_037039805.1 Irpex sp. M6601 | reverse complement strand
ACCGTCAGAAAGGAATACTCAGTAATTATTGTTCTGCGGAACATCGAGCGGCAGTGATTGCGTTTTGCCCGAGGTGTTATTGGCGAAGGTGTGTGTGATCCGAGCGTTAAGTAGCAAAATGCTGCTTAGTCAGCATCATCCCCCGGAGACTCTGAGTCGGTCGCTAGCCTTGATCGGTACCCTAGGCCTGTAGGTGGCCAGATCGGATGTACACAATCAGTGATCATTGCCAGCTTAGAGTCATCTGTCTGCCAGCATGCCCACTGGTTATGAATATTGAGGCCTTAGGACTGCATGTATCGATTTGCATCTTACAACGCTCTGAGTTCTGCGGTACTTTTGCATCGTGAATTCT
Source organism: Irpex sp. M6601 (assembly GCA_037039805.1). Taxonomy (NCBI): domain Eukaryota; kingdom Fungi; phylum Basidiomycota; class Agaricomycetes; order Polyporales; family Irpicaceae; genus Irpex; species Irpex sp. M6601. The sequence goes on along the minus strand of JAXQGN010000582.1, from coordinate 16,571 downwards.
ACCGTTATCATGGCTGCAAGTTGAAGTAAGATGATTATCAAGTCAGCTTCCACGGGTGTATATCATTTGCTATGACGAATCAGCTGTCGAAATAATGAACATGGGCTGATGACTCTCATTAACAAACTTCTCCCACACCCATGCCATTCTCAATGGCATCCAAGAGCAAATCCTGATAGTCACCAACGGCCTCCCACATGGCAAAACCCAGCAAGCCTTTATCGCGGATGAATGCACCCTTTGCAGCTACATTCGGCACTGTCAGTACACATACTTAGAACCGGAGTTCAAAGCTATGACACACCGAACGAGCTAGGATCATCGTACGATACCATAGTCAAGGTAACAGGGTCATAGATGAACGGCTAGAGATTCGTGACACAAACCGAAGGTCATGAGCTACTGTTCTTTCGCACCAAGCAAAGGAGCTCAACTCACCGTCTGGCTGCAGTTGTCAAACCGGTAACCCATACCCTCAACCGGATTACCGCCCTCGTTCAGCCAGCCCTTCTCAACCAGCCCTCTGAAATTGAAAATCCCAGAGTATCCTCCCGATGTAGGATTACCACACTGATCGGTGCCAGGTTCCGAGTAGGTGTCCCATGAGTCTCCTACGACTTGCTGATTAGCATCAAATGGCGGATAGGCAGCAAGAGGTCTCGTTCCGGTTGGCTGTGAGCTACTTGAGTTGCTGACAAGGAGAGAGGCAGCCAATGACTGAGCTTGCGAGTTATCAAAGGCAGCGTCTTGACCAACGTGATACCCATGGCCATACGATGCCACTCCTAGTAACAGCTGGTTCTCTGGGAACCCTGCAGTTGTCCAAGCGTTGATAGCTGACACCGCAGATCCCTGCTTTTTGTCATCCGCCGCGCATGTGTCGTCCAAAGGAGCATTGGGACCGACGGATGACGACCAGGTACCCCAGATATCATAGTCCATGATAGCGACGTAGTCGAGCACATCAGCAAAGCCAGAGACATCTGTGGAGGGCGAGCCATCTTGAGATGCGAAGGGTACGATAGACGATGCAGCGGATATAGTCATAGAGGATCCTTGAGGGGTGGCGCGAAGCTCCTTGAGGAAGGCCAAGAAGTTGGGTGTGTCTTCCGGCGAGATGATGTTACATCCCATCCCTTGTTTGTTCGGATATTCCCAGCTATGGATACGCATCAGGGGACCAGCTTTGTACTTATGAGCAAAAATCGACTCACTCAAAGTCAACACCGTCGAGGTTGTATTTCTGCACAAGCTGTAAGACGGCTTGTACGAATGCGGTGCGGTTTGTCGCCGAGTTGACCGCTGTGGAAAAGTACTGCGATCCGGTCCAGCCGCCTATGGTGATGATTGCTGCAACATTCTAACATCAAACATATGTCAGCATGACTGAGAGATATAAGACACAGCAATTTACTAACATGTTGGTGCGCGAGCTGCACAAATTGCGGTAGCAGCTGTTCGTCCGCCTCTTGCAACGTAAGAGTGTTCACGTCTGGTGTAGTCTCCCTACATCAACGAATGCCTTGGTCAGCAAAGGTAACCGCACCGGTTCAACGAAAACAACTCACGCAAACGCGTAGTTGACCACACTATACTTGTCCCAGCTCAGCTGATCGGGAGGCAGATACTGAGCATGCCACCCAGTGTACCAAGTGGCTGCGACCGCCCCCTCAGAGGATTGGCAGACAGGCGCAGCCCGTACAGCAGTAGGAGCGGAGGGTCCAGTAGTCATGGAGAGTGTGACGATGGACAAGAGGGACAGAGGGATGTTGGATGTCCACATCTTGGCTGCGTGCTACCACCAGTGTAGAACGAGGAGGAAGGAGGAAGGACGGGTGCAGCAAGGAAGAGCGAGCTCAGGATCCTTATAAGTTGTTCAGCTTTCTGAGTTGCTGACATTGCTGACATGCCAGCCCATGGAAAGAGCCAATGAAGCGATGAGCGGTCAGCCTGGTCTCGATTATAACTTGCTCACCGATCGCGAGTTGAGGGCGATCATGTCAGTCTCGCTGGAAGATACAAACATGCCCATACAGGACTGCTTGTCGCTCAAGTGTGCTAGGCGAAGCCTCGTAGAAACTTGGTCGCCACAATGTCAGCATGGATGCACCGTTCCACCGAAGGTTGTTCTGTGCTTACTTGACTTGTGAGTTTGAGAATCTCGGGTACTAAATCAATACGAATTCCTAAAGAAGGCCTTGATAGGAACAGCTGTTTTATCTGTTGTTGAAGGTACCCAGGTCGACTGAACGAGCATTAAGTAGCGGCTACAAGGGACAACGACGAAGCAACTTCGCCTCGCTATTACAGGCGAATCACCGATCTGGTTCGGTTCATTTCACATGCAAGTCGGTCCGCTCAAGTTTCGCCCTATGAAATCCTGAAATACGGAACGATATGAGTTCGAATGGGATCTATTCATACATTTATTGTTGGATGTTATGCTACAGAATGCATAGTACTCGTACAATTACTTTTCTTGACTAAACGTAAGCAGATGAGGAAAGCAAAACCGGAGAGACGAATTCCAGGGCAACGACATAACTCCAAAGGTCGAGCGATCTCACGCAGAGATGTCGAACGCGCTACTCTCCCAACCAGGCTGACTCTTCTCCTCCTCGGACTTGACCTGGACGGTCTCCTTGAAGCTCTTCACCTTCTCATATCCCTCCTTGACCTTGTCCTTCGCCTCACCAGCCAGATCCTTCGCAGCCTGTCCAACCTGCTTCGTCTTCTGAGCAGCCGCGTCCTCGAGCTCGCTCGGATCGACGTCCATCTCCCTCGCCGCTTTATCCTTCAAACTCTCCGAGAAGTTGCCCTTCGGTCCGCGCTTCTCGCCAGAGAGAACCTGCGGCTCCGCGCCCATGGCGAAGACGGCGTCCGAACGGACATTGCCCTCGTCCTTGATGAGGCCGGTGCCGGTGGCCTTCCAGCCTGTGAACAATCCGCCCTCGCCGCGGCTGAGCTTTCCAAGCTCGCTCCACCAGCCAGCGACGATAGAAGCTCCACGACCGAGACCCGCATCTTCAAAGACCTCAGCGCGGTTGCCAACGTCCCACAAGATGGAGTCCAGCCAGTCGAGGCTGCCGCGAATGTTCTCAGCGAGGACAGTCTGCAGAGTGTCGCGGAAGCGGGAAGTGATGATAGGTTTGAGAACCGAGGCAATGATTTGGTGGTTGCTGTCCTTAATATTGAGGCTGAGTTCGTCGGACACCTTCACCTCTACGCGCTGAACTTCCCAAAAGCCCTTCTTCTTCTCGCGCTCCTTGAGACCCTCCGGAGAGTTGGGGATCATGCGGACAACGACGTCGATGTCGATACCCTGAGGTGGCAAGGTGAGCTCGAGGATACCGTTGAATTCGGACGGGCCAATGGAAGCATTCTTCTGGTTGAAGTAGAATGACACCTCGCGAAGAGCGAGTTGTACGCCCTGAGCGTAGATACGGGTGAGCGAGCCGACAGCGGTCTGGGCGGGGCCCGACGCAGGTGCGGTGATGTCGATGTCGGTGATGTTACGGATGTATGCGTGGCCTGGGAGTAAAGCAAAGGTGGAAATATCAAGGTCTTCGAGAACGAATTCGACGTCGTTGTCCTTGTACTCAGTTCTACGGCACAGCAGGTCAGCAATTTAACGACTAAAGATGGAGTCAAGCCACATACCTCGGGATAGGAATATCCTTGATGAGACTGAGCACCCTCGGAAGATAGGCGTTAAAGATGTCCTGCCACAACCATACTGGCTGATCAAGGGCGGTATCAGCAGCCTTCTCAGCTCCCTTGCTGGCAGCGGTGATGAAAGCGTTCTCGATGTCGCTCGCAAGCTTAGACTGAGCCTTCCTGACACGTGAAAGGTCTTCTCCGGCCTGAAGAGCCTTGTCGAACTCGTTCCACTCGGCCTTGAGCTTGCCAACATCCTCCTGCCACTTCCTACCCTCCTCGCCTTCAGGATGCTCTGGGTCCATCATCTTGTTCCACCGCTCGCTCAACTCCTTCCTCTTCTCCTGAGACTCGCCAGAGCGCACGTAACCCTTCTCATCCAAAGACTTCTGGAGATGGTCCAGCACGTCGTCGGTCCACTTCCGGAGCTTCTCGTCTTGCTGAATGTCGACACCGCATACGCGAAGCGCACCGAAGAAATCGTCGAGACTCTTGCCGTCTGCTTGACGTTCAAAGAACTCACGAGCACCGCGTATGGCCTTGATGAGATGTTGATCAGGGGTGGGATCGTCGATGAAGGATTCGAGAGAAGTGTCGGTATTAACGTCGCCGGCAGTATCGAGCGACTTGTGCAGCCACTTGCGAACGACAGAGAAGATGGTAGAGACCGATTGACGGTACTCCTCATTCTCCTGGGCGTTGTCGCAGATCTATAATAAAAGGATACGTCAATGTCCATTCCCCATAGAGACAATGCTGGAAGATCTTACCTGGTTGAAAGCGTCAGATAGACGTTGAGTAGTGCGATCTGAGGCGTTCTTCGCAGTCTCGGCGGCTACTTGACCGGCGCCGATGGTCTTAGAACCAGCGACCTTGACAGTATCCATGGTAGTCTCCCATTGCTCCTTCGTGTCCTTGTTCTTAAATTTCTCCTCTTCAGGCACGTTCTTGAGACCAAGCTCGTTGCGCTCGCCCTTTTCGACGTCTTCGTCGACCTGACGAAGGGTTTCGGCCGTCGATCCGGCACTCTTGCTGACATATTCTGCAGCATCTGCGAGAGCTAGCCGGAGGAAGGAGGCAAAATCGTGGAAGACGTTCCCGCCTTCGGAACCGATAGTCGACAGTAAGACGGACAGCATTGTGCGGACAGAACGTGCGACAGCTGCTGCATCCTGAGAGGCCTGATCTGGAGCCTCTCCAGACGTAACATTCGTCGACGTGTTCGAGATATCGGCCTGGTGAAGGTGCCAGAAGGCCTGTTGGATGAGGTTGTCGCCTATGGAGGAAGATGAGTATTACAATATGACAAAAGGTAATACGCTACTGACCATTCTTGTGTTCCCCAGAAAGCTTATATGCGGTCAACAAGTCACGTACATCCCCTACGAGGGTCTTGCCCTGCTGGCTGAGCTCTCCTGAGTCGGAGGAAGGCTCGATCTGAGACAACTGGCTGTTCAGGAACCAGTCGATCCACTGGCTGACTTGCTCCTGCGAAGGAAGCTTGCCGGCGTCGAGAGCTGCGATAACTGATGAAGCCTTGTCCATTATTGTTGCTTTAAATTCGTGTGAGATTCGTTACGAAATGCGAAAGTTACTGGGAGTCGTAGCGGGTCGTAAAGAAAAGAGCAGAGAAAGTTGGGTTTGACCTACTGCCCCACCAGAGGTTATATACCGCGATGGCCTGGCGAGGGGCCTGCGCGAGAGAGCCACAGTGAGAACGGGCATGACGCATTGCTCAACTGTGGGTGGAGTGAATGACGAGGATCCAGTCACAGAAACTCTAATCCTGGCGCTGCGTCTCCGCTCCATGCCCCAATTGGAAAGAGGGCGGGCCTAGGCGGATCTTCCCACGTGAATTACGGTCGGGCGCTAAACGAAAGAGTCCTTTCAACGCAATCTTATCATATCGCAAGTGGCACGAGTCCGAACTCGCCTCACTGGAGTAAATACACAGTCATGGCCCCTACATTACGCATTCAGAGCACGCACAGTCAACGGCATCAGCACGCCTTCTTGGAACCTGTCCTTCACCATGGGAGACATCAATCCAACTGGCATCCGCATGATCTCTGTCTTGGTCGGGGGAAGCGAGAACTCGAAGTTCTCAATCAGGGCGACGAGAATGGCTTGCATCTCGATCAGCGAGAACCTCCACCTGTATGAAAGAATATCAAGTCAAGACAGTGACGACAAGCAAACTAGGACCCATACGTACCCAATACAACCACGCATCCCGGCGGCTACGTTAACGTCAATCGCGATATCAGTAAGGGTCAGGCACATAGGCTGTTCGAAATGGCAACTCACAGAAGGACATCCTGTCGAATATTTGAGATGAGTAAAGGGATATCCGTCTACGATGAGATAGGAAACTCACAAATTCCCGTACATTCCAACCTTGACCTCATTCTCTACCTTACCATCAAGGAAGCGTTGCGGGTTGAACTCGTCCGCATCCTCTCCCCAAATGCTCTTGATACTAGTGCAAGTATAATGATAGAGGTAAGATACGTATCAGTGAGACATACGGAGGCGTGGTAACACGCACCGATTGTAAGCACAGATAGAGATGAGGAAACCTTGGCCTTTCACAATCGGGATATCTTCAATGAGCTCGCCCGTAGTGGTGGTGATGGGTTCAGAGAGAGGAATTACGTCGTCCTTTCCAGCTGTGCGAACAAGGTGATAGACGATAGGATGGAAACGAAGAATTTCCTACATTCCCCAGCCCAATTAGTACTATCATGGACATCACTCACGATGCACACTCGCCTTGAGAAGAGCCTGCAAGAAGGGCATACTCTCCAGGTCTTCCATCTTGAGGTCAGCACCCTCACCATCCCTCTCAACGACTTCTTCACGCTTCTGCTTGACCTCCTCTCTTAATCGCTCCTGGTACTTCGGCTGCTTCGAGAGCTCCCAGAGGAGCCAAGTCAAGGTGTTCGCTGTAGTTTCATGTCCGGCAATCGTCAATGTTGCCATCTGCGACCTCATTTCGTGTTTCGAAAGCTGGAACGAGGGATTCTCCGACATATTTGCGCGAACTATATACCCAGTCAATGTCAATAATACCCACTAGCGGAGCTCATCATAACAGCTCACCAAGCACGCTCATAACGTCCCTTTTCCCCTTCTCGATCTCCACAGCTTTCGCTTCCTCAATCGCATTGTCAACCAACACGGTCGAAACCTTGTCCACGACTTTCCTCGTGTGCCTAAACCGCTTGTACTCTCTCGTGGGCATATACTGCACGAGTCTCAACAAAGGGCGAGGCGTCCATTTCCACATCGCGCGGAAGAACACCACCCAGAGACTGGGGTTAAGCTGAGAATCGGCGAAGAGGTTATCGTACGCTTCAGAGACCTCGTTCTTCGAATTGTCGAGCGCGCCAAAGTCGAAATGGAATGCAGCTAGTCGAGGAGACGGATGAGAACAAGCATTAGCGAGAGTGACATTGTATAGTACGTACTCTCGCCAATCACGTCCAAAGTCATACGAGCCAACCACTTGTTCACTGGGATGACCTCCCCTTCTGGCTTGTCGTCCAGTATCTGCTCCTTCCACATGCGGCAGAGCTACAATGTTATCTGTCAGTACTTCAAATAATATAGCACGGAAGCTAAACATGTTCCGTCTACCTTTGCAGCACTGTTACGGAATTGTGGCAGGAATGAACGAAGTTGGGGAGCTGAGAACGCCGGGTTCATGACTTTGCGATGGCGAGCGTGGGCATGGCCAGCTGCAGAGAGATAGCAAATGAGCTCATGGCCCTCGCTACCGGCAGGATAACGAGGAGTTAACGTACTGTGTGCGTTCAGGATTGAATCTCCCGTGAAAATCCCGGTAATGACATCCGACTCGATGCTCTTTGGATAGTTGTATCCTGATTTATGGAAGATATGTTGAAGTGCCTGAATTACATTGCAAGTGTTCAGCATCACAAAAGTAAAGCATTATCGTAAGTACAGAGGAATTACCTTGGGGTCAGCTACAGCGAGAACATCTTGCTGTAAGCATGATTAGATCGTGAGAGATGGCTGATCTTTCCCACAGACAGTGCACATACACCCAAGGGACCGTTCATACGCCACACCAGCCCATATTCCTTCACATACTTAAAGTCCAAATCTCCAACATTACTCTGGAAGAAGAATGTTCGAAGGTTTCCTGTAGCAACGGCAAGAGGACTGGTTACTTTGCGCTCGTTGATGAGTAATAAGACGCATACACACCTTGCCAGAAGGACGGTTCGGGACCTCTGATATGCTTCACCGAGAACCTGAAGAAGCGGCGATAAACCACATAGACAGCAAGTGTGATAAGCACAGAGTACGACAGAGCAGAGGTCGTGGACGCCATATTGCTGACGCTAGTCTGCAGTGTGGCGGCAAGAACGACCGAGGTAGTAAGTACGAAGTGCGTAACCAGCGAAAACAGGTGAATTATAACAGAATAGATGTGCTCACGGTCATAACTGTCGGGCCGACTGAGCACAGGCAAGTGGTGCTGACATGCCTCGAGAGAACTTCTCCCTCGGCCCTTGAACTATTGAGGGCCAATTCGGGGCCAATTTACCACCGGGTTGAATTGGTTGTCCAGTGGAAAGGTAACATCAGGATTTAGAAACAACGTGGCAGCGGGGAACTGTCTGGAACTGTGGGAATGGGAAGCTGCGCCAGGGAACGTCAGGGAACTGGCTCAAGTGACCTGCTCGCACATGTGAATACACTGGCATGTGGCCGTCAGCACGTACGCAAATGCACTGTAATGTATTGAAATTTCAGTACGTAGATCATTCAGACCCACAGTCCCCCATGACACTGATCCATCGACTGCGGCAGAGTGCAGCCCGTGCTCAATACATGTCAAGGGATCCCGCCGCTCAGCCACAGGCTGCCGGCTGTTAGAAAAATGGCAGACTACGTGTGTCATGGAATGTCCAAAATAACACGTACTTGGTAGCAAATTAGCGAGTAAAGGTAATAATGCGCAGCCTGCATCGCCGTTATCAGGAAAAGCTGACCGGAGTTTCGTCACTTAATGTCCTGGAAGAAGAGCAAATCAGAATCAAGGTGGTAACGGTTAAGCCACCTCCGTGATCTTACCGCGCAGAGATGAGCGGAAATTTGTGGCATTTGCGGCTCACCCGTCTGAGCTGAAGTATGACAATATGACGTGAATGACGAAGGTTAACTTTGTCTGAGTCGCAGTCGCCGTGCTTGAACGAACTGCGGGATTCAGTCGACCCGTCCATGCTGGAAAGACGACCGGCTATCGTGGCAGCGAATGATCGCCGAGAGCTTTGTGGCGCTTGCCTTTCCAGGATATCAAACGCCCACAGTGGCCTACAGGTAATTGGCTGTGGCCGACTCCGCTCAAATGTAATTGATCGATTGCCCTTTTAGGCAGTCAGAGGTTATCAACACCGTGGCCACTGAAGTCCGAAATTTTCACAACTGTTCGATCACCCAGGCTACATGAAAACTATATGATTGAAGAATTCTTGTTAAAGGATGTATAGTAACGTCAACATAACACTTGTACTCATGGGACTCCAGATTCCTTAGTAAGTAGTGACGCTTCTGATGCCGATACAAATCGCGCACTCGCCTGGGACATGCTCACCCGGTAATGGCACGAACCATCAGTGGCATCATCACGCCATCATCTAGTCTGCCCTCCACCATAGGAGACATCAAGGCGACGGGCATGCGTAGGACTTCCGTGCCGTCCTCGGGGAGATAAAACTCGAAGTTCTCAATCAGAGTAATGATGACGGCCTGCATCTCAATCAATGCAAATCTCCAGCTGCAAGATTATATGTAAATTTGAAGCAAGCCGCTGGAAAAGGAATGCAACGCACCCCACACAGCCACGCATGCCAGCTGCTAAATTCAGGCCGTCACGGTCAGTATTATGACGTGTAGCATGAGCGAAGTGTTGTTGAAGACTCACAAAATGACATCCTTTGATAAAGATATATTTGATCAATAACTGATGCGTCCCGTAGTGTTTGACACTCACAAGTTCCCAAACATCCCCACCTTGACAGTGTTCTCTATTTTCCCATCAATGAAGCGCATTGGGTTGAACTTGTCGGCGTCTTCGCCCCAGATGCTCTTGATCCTGGAATTTCCCGCATGAGGCGCAGTACTATGACAACAGTATAGCCGATGCTCACCGATTATAACCGCAAATGGACAGCTGGATAAGTTGACCTTTCGAGATTGGGATTTCTTGAATCACTTCGCCGGTCATCGTCGTGATGGGCTCAGAAAGAGGGAGCACATCATCCTTTGCGGAGTATCGAATGAGATGATAAACAATTGGATGGAAACGGAGGACTTCCTGAAATGTAAGTTTTAGTAACGTTACTTACTATTATCGCGTTCAACAGCGCTATGCCGTACTCACCTTCAAAAGGGCTTGCAAGAATGGCATTCCCTCCAAGTCCTCCATGCTAAAGTCAATGCCTGGGCCGTTTTTCTGTGCGATCTCCTCCCGTTTGTCTTTGATTTCCTGCCGAAGCTGAGCTTGCAACGAAGGTAACTTCGCTAACTCCCATAAAAGCCAAGTGATGGTGTTTGCGGTAGTTTCATGTCCGGCGATGGTTAAACCAGACATCTCCGACACCATTTCATGCTTCGAGAGTCGGAGAGAGGGGTTCTCAGAAAGGTTGGCCCGTACTGAAGAAAATTATTGCTAAAAGCGCATAATACCAGAAAAATCTAAATCGCTCACCTAACACACTCATTACGTCTTTCTTTCCTTTCTCAAGCTCGACAGACCTCGCCTCTTCCGTCGCATTTTCCACAAGGACGTTTCCCACTTCTTCGAATGCGGCCCAAACCTGACGGAGACGCTTGTTCTCCCTCGTGGGTACATACTTCATGAAATATAACATCCACTTGGGCATCCACCACCATGTCTCGCGGAGTATTGACAGATGCAGAGGGGGGTGGAGCTGAGAGTCGGAGAACATGTTGTCATAGGTTGATGCGAGTGCGTTAGAAGCTTCGTCGAGGGCACCAAAGTCGTATTGGAAGGCGGCTATGTAGATAACGGTGAGCATTAGTAAATTCGAACTTGTCTGTTACTCAGCTCGGCACATAAACGCACTTTCTCCAAGAATGTCCAGTGTCATACGAGCAAGCCATTTATTAACGGGAATGACACTGCTGCCGCTCTGCTCCTTATCTAATATTTGCTCCTTCCACATCCGACACATCTAGTGCACGAAGTAAGTTAACGGTAAAGGCTCCGTGCAGTGCGGTATTTCAGGATCACACCTCACCTTGATGGCATTGTTCCGGAAACGAGGTAAGAAAGAACGTAAATGAGGGGCTGAAAATGCGGGATTCATGACTTTGCGGTGGCGTGAATGGGAATGTCCATCTTACAGAAGTAACTGACATCTGAGTTTCCAAGTACCATCATATATTACGCTCACGTACCAGAAGCGGTGAAGATCGATTGACCCGTGAGAATTCCTGTCGTGACATCTCCTTCAATACTCTTTGGGTAACCGTACCCAGACTTGTGGAAGATGTGCTGAAGGGCCTAAGGAGCATAGTGTGAGATCTTGTGCCGGGCTCGAAGATGCACGATCAAGGACGTACCTTTGGGTCTGCTATGAGCAGAATATCTCGCTGAGACCCTGTTTAGTTGATGACCAACGCAGTAAGGTTAGGTAAACATACGCCGATAGGACCACCCATTCGCCAAACCAGTCCGTACTCTTCCATATATCGGAAGTCCATGTCTCCGACATTCTTCTGGTAAAAGAAGTCACGGACATTTCCTGTAAGGTGTACATTGTTACTGCAGCACTTTGTATACCGATACTGGGGCATGGTATACTTACCCGTCCAAAAGGGAGCGGCGGGACCTTTGATACGCTTCACGGAGCGACGTTTGTGAAGACGATAGGTAACACATAGAGCCGCGACTACGATGAACGTAAGCAGCGTAGGTGGCGTTGCCGAGGTCATCCTGTGAAGAATAATCTCCAGCTTCGAGTTGTGATGAAGTAGAACGGTGAGTGACTTGAGAGTTATATGCAGAGACCTGGGATTACCTGGTTATATAGTCACGAAGACTCTGGCAAGGAGAGAATATACCACTTAGGTAAGCCCGCCGAGTACGATTTCTGTTAGGCACTGATCCATCCATGCAGGTGTATAGATATTTGTATTAGTTGAATAAACCAATCACCAAGTAGTCCATACCATTGGGGAAAGATTCACGTTTGGGTTGTCGAAAGGAACCCTGTCCGCCGGCGAACTTCCAAAGACTGCAGCTCCGTGTGAATTCGCAAGGTAATCGCCTGTGACTTACCGGACATGCTGGCACACAAATGTACAGCTGGATTCTCAGTTCTAGCATCACTGTTTATTTCAACGAGTCCCTTGAAATTCGTGAGGGTCACTGTACACATGGTATACTGATACACGCGCAGTATGATACGTGCCTATTATTCCCACCCAATAAGCACTCTGAATATGTGAGCTACACTTCAGAGTCTCTACATCTGGGCCGTTCTGCCACGCAGGTAGGAAACACCTTTAATGTGTACAGCCTGTGCAAGTATCGCGATGGTAAGCGGAAGTCGGGCGGCGAGTTTCGGAGAAGTACTCATCTGATATGAAGTAAGCGGATGTCCATACCTTCGAAGCACACAATGCATGCGATGCGAAGACAACCAAATGCAGTGTGGTATGGACTTCGACTGTCGAAGTTCAAATCGCCGCCGACACCAGCTATGACCCCGGCTGCGGGCGATTCCGACATTGAGACCCCTGACACCCACTGTACCATCGCGGGCCCCATTTGAACTTAGTAGTAGAATTCATGATAGGCTTCAACCCGAGACCCGGTAGGCACCTCAAGCATGCCGTTTGATACCCTAGTGACTATATCTATACCGGTACTTATACTGTGCTACATACGTCAGTGCGTCAATATATCAGATGACTTTGAGGGTCGCCAGGTATACTTCTCCGATCTTTGGCCTAAAACCTAACTTTAAGTAGTACTCAACTATCCTTTGAATGTGTATGAGCTCAAATTAAGTGCCGAATGATATTAGATTCAGTTCAGCACCGCTATCAATAGTACATGTGTTCAATATCTTGCTAGTACTCATCAGTAGTTATAGGTCACTTGTGCACATCGTTTCACTTCAGTGTTACATATATACTGACTTGAGAGTAGCGATCGACTTGATATTGACGCGGGTGTAGTATTTCCAAACTTGATCCAACGATACAGATGTAGAGAAAACTTCGAAATCAAAGCGTAGGTAATATGACTTTTCGCTCATGCGACCAGAGCGCGCACGGTCAACGGCAGCATGACGCCTTCGCTCAACTTGCCCTTGATCATTGGAGACATTACTCCAATTGGCGTGCGAAGGACCTCCATCTCCGTAGGTGGAAGGGAAAACTCAAAATTCTCGATGAGTCCTGCAAGGATGGCCTGCATCTCGATCAAGGAGAATCGCCATCTAGACATTATTTGAGAGTCAGTAGAGGGCAGCACGCAAGCTCAGTAGACTTACCCGATACATCCTCGCACGCCAGCAGCTGGATTGATTGTATGAGTATAATGAAAATAGCAGTAGATAGTGTACTTACAAAACGTCATCCTATAAAAGATATATCGTCAATTCGCGTACAGGATTTGAGTCATCGAAAGACTCACAAGTTGCTGTACATTCCAATCTTCACAGATGGATCTATCTTACCGTCGATGAAGCGCATTGGGTTGAACACGTCGGCGTCCTCTCCCCAGATCGATTTGATCCTACAGGTCATCAAACTTCATGTTTGTGACGAGATCAAAGAAAAAAGATGACTCACCGGTTGTATGTACAGAGGGACAGCTGCACGACTTGACCTTTAGAGATGGGAATCTCGTGGATCGTTTCACCGGTCACGGATGTAATTGGCTCGGACAGAGGGAGAACATCGTCCTTTGTAGCGTAGCGGAACAGATGATACACGATCGAGTGGAAGCGAAGTGCTTCCTATAGAACTTGCTCAATGATGCAGAAATACTAGCGTAGATAATGACAACGCACCTTTAGAAGTGCCTGCAAGAACGGCATACTTTCGAGATCCTCCATGCTGAAGTCAATGGCCGTGCCGTTCTTCTGGATAACCTCCTCCCGTTTCTGCCTGATCTCTTCTCTCAGCTGCGCTTGATACTTTGGCTCCTTCGAAAGCTCCCAAAGGAGCCAAGTGAGAGTGTTTGCAGTAGTCTCATGCCCTGCAATGGTGAGGGCAGCCATCTCCGAAACGATCTCGTGCTTGGATAACCGGAAAGATGGATTCTCAGACATGTTGGCGCGCACTTCAACCGCTAGATGTAAGTGATAGAGTTCCCAGTGGTATATGATGACCTACCGAGTACACTCATCACATCTCTCTTTCCTTTCTCAATCTCAACTACCTTCGCTTCCTCCGTCGCGCTGTCCACGAGTACGTTCGCAACCTTGTCTAAGGCGTTCCATACCTTACGGAACCGTAGGTGCTCCCTGGTCGGTACATACCTTACCAAGTCCAGAAGCTGACGCGGGACCCACCACCAAGTGGCACGGAACAGAGACACTGCGAGGCTCGGATGAAGAGACGAGTCGGCGAACATGTTATCATATGCTTCCGAGAGTTCATTCTTTGCGTTGTCGAGTGCACCAAACTCGAATTGGAATGCAGCTTTGTAGAAATAAACACCGGGTTAGTGCTGTGTATTGGGTTTTCCGAATCGAGTGACACGCACTTTCTCCCAGTACATCCAAAGTTGTGCGCGCAAGCCACTTATTGACAGCGATTACGGCTCCTTCGGGATTCTCGTTGAGAACCTGCTCTTTCCATAGACGACAGAGCTGCGCAAGAGATAGAGCACAATCAGAGTCCGCAGTCACAGTCACTCATTGGCATTGAAACTGACCTTAGCTGTGCTATTGCGGAATCTGGGCAAGAAGGAACGCAGCTGAGGCGCTGAGAATGCAGGGTTCATGACCTTACGGTGGCGCGAGTGGGAATGCCCGTCTGTGTTGTCTTGAAGTCAGAATCCGAAAACGAGTTCTATATAGCATGAAACGAAGTATAACGTACCGTGAGCAGTTAGAATAGAGCTACCCGTAAATACCCCTGTCGTGACATCAACTTCTATGCTCTTTGCGTAATGGTATCCTGACTTGTGGAATATGTGTTGAAGGGCCTATATCATGTTGGAAGTCAGGAGGTATGGCAAGCCACCAGGCCAATGGGCAACTTACTTTCGGATCTGCTACCATCAAGATATCACGCTACACAAATTACCAAGCGTTAACCCGACAATACCATGACTCGAAAGCCATCGACGTACACCGAGAGCCCCGCCCATACGCCAAACGAGCCCATATTCTTTGGCATACTGAAAGTCGAGGTCTCCAACGTTGTTCTGATACGAGAAGTCGCGAATATTGCCTGCAAGATTACACAAGAAATATCAGTAACTCGATTAGTCTAGTGAACACGTTGACAAGTTTACCCAACAAGAATGGTGCCTTTGGACCACGGATATGCTTGATTGAATACCGGGTGTAACGCCGATAGATAATATAGACAATGGCAGCGAGGAGGACGGAGAAGGTAGAGGAAGTAATCGCGATCATCTTGAGGTAAAGTCCACAAGAGGTGGTTTGACGGGGCTCATCCGCATGTCGCCAGCAGCGACTTTATAAAGACGTGAGTTTTACTGGCTATGACACGCAGCGGAACACATCATCAAGTACGCTTGGCTGAGTGGATATTACGCTGTACTTCTTGTTCGGCCCTTGCGCTGTACGTGAGAATATTCGTGTCCTTGGTATTATGTAGCCGACGTGAGAGGAAATACCAGTGGAAACTTCCAACCGCAGATGACAGTATTCGAGTCAATGTAGGCATCACGAACCAGCGCATGATGGGGACGAGCCGACAAATAGAACATCGGCTATAATATATAATCAGCAACGATATAACATCCAGAAGTGGACATTACCTCGTTTCCCGCTGACCGCCATTCCTGCATTGCCACACTTCTCCCGCAGTGACCATTTGAATCGTGAGCGGAATAATGAGTATAGCTCTTGGTTGTCTGCATTCAATAGTCGGTACGATAAAACATGCACGGATTGACACGCTTACGGTGGGAAGAGCAGGTTCATTGACTATACTCGCACAGTATACGTTTATCCGAATAGTCGGGATATGTGACTCACCGCGTTCGTGAGCTGACGAGATACGGGAAACGTATAACCAGCAATTCAGGCCCGTGCCAGGCTCACATGCGTTGGGAGCTGGAGTGGGTTCTTCGTCGAGCAAAAGCTGAATCCAATGCAAGGTTGCATGTTTCTTCTAGTGCTTCTTTCTATAAATCAGTAGCTACCCAGTAGCTTAGTTGAAGAGTGGTCGTACTTGCCTGTAAATTGAATTCAAGCATGACAACATCCTATACCTTCTGTGACTGGCGGAGATAAGATAGATGAACAGGCTCACACATCGACGCGTAACAAGTACTTACGATGTAACTCATCGGGCCGTATGCTAAACTGTTATAGTATGATGCTTGTGTTATACGTACGGCTATGTACAAGTCATGTATGTCCAGATTCGAGTTGTCGTTGCACGGCATCACCATTTTGAGGCACCATTGCCGGGAAATTCCGAGGGCCAATCACGATGCATGAAGGTATCATACCCAGTGTCGAGCTGTCAAAGTGAGCATTGCTTTAAGTCGCATCCAACAGAAATAATTGCAGTACTTGGAATTTCCCGCTACCCTCTGGGTAGTGGGTCTTTGGGTTGTAGGGGTTGGCGAAATCGAACACGAATTCTGCACGCTCGTGACTTCCCGAGAAAATGGCGTGATTTTCACGTGACTGTTT
>JAXQGN010000581.1:0-16919 GCA_037039805.1 Irpex sp. M6601 | reverse complement strand
GCAATGGCTGTGGCTCGCGACGAGTTGCCCTGAACAGCTTGGCTGGTCGACTCGTCGACTATGTCAGGTCCTTCTGTGGTGTCCGCGCCGACTTTATGTC
Organism: Irpex sp. M6601; assembly: GCA_037039805.1. Classification (NCBI taxonomy): domain Eukaryota; kingdom Fungi; phylum Basidiomycota; class Agaricomycetes; order Polyporales; family Irpicaceae; genus Irpex; species Irpex sp. M6601. The sequence goes on along the minus strand of JAXQGN010000581.1, from coordinate 16,819 downwards.
GGCACCCCCTTCTGTGTTTCTTCTTTGGACCACTCTGGTCCTCTCATTCATCCTTTTCTTCTTCGTATCACTCTGGATTCTGTTTTCTCTCGAGGCCCCGTTGGACGACAACACTCTTCGCCTCATGACCACCCTCAACACTGCTCTCGCTCGTATCTTCAAGAAAATCAACGCGTGCTCCCGTCGCGTATCGGACAGCATCTGCTTTGTTGTCTTCTCTCTCCTTGCCATCGCGGTGCTCTGGCCGACCTCACTCTTGCGCACTGTCTGCTATAGTGTCCCTGTCTCTCGTCGTACCGCTTACCTGGACGGCAGCCTTGCCGGCATTCGCTGCGACAGATACTCTTTCTACGATCTCTATAGGCGACTGGGTCGTCTCTTGCTTGCTTCTGTCTTTCGCTTCCTGTCACTTGCGGCCGTGACACTCATCCTCATTGGATTCGCTGTATACACCTGCCTGTTTCTCCACGCCATATGGGTATGTCTGTGATGCTCTTTCACCAACTCTTTTTCTGACCATTCTGTAGACGGAATATTACACTCGCAAGTCGAGTGCTGGACTCGTTCGTCGTGGACTGCCTGCGCAGGTGCAGGCTATCTCTGCCGCCTCAAATCCACCCAAGGTACGTGCCATGCTTCTTCCTTGTGTTAAGCACTTGCTAATGTCGCATTTCATAGGCGGTGGCGACCACTTCTACAGATGGTTTAGCCATTCGACTTATGACCTCTGCCTGGTGCTCTAGATACATCGCTGGCGACTTGCTGCTCGCAACCATCTCCGAATGGTTTACCTGGACCATTCTGGCCCGCTGCTTTATCTCCTTCATCTTCGTCTCACTCTGGGTCCTCAAGTCTCTCACTTACTCGTTGAACGCCTACGACCTTCGCTTTGTTGCCGCCTTCACCACTTCTCTTACTCGTCTTATCCGGAAATTCACTGTTTATGCTCATCAACTACCACAACGCTTCAGCCTCATCCTCACTGTGCTTCTATCCCTCGGCGTCATCTGGCCTACGTCTTTGCTCCGTGCTTACTGCTATAGTATTCCTCTCTCTCAACGTACCGCCTACCTCGATGGTAGCGCGGCCGGCATCCGCTGCGACCGGGACTCGTTCTACGGCCTCTATCGACGCCTGGGCCGTCTCGCCATTGCTTCTACTTTACGTCTCTTGTCACGCACAGTTGTGGCTCTCATTATTTGCTTAATGCTCGTGTATATGTGCCTCGTCCTTCACGCGATATGGGTGAGTCTAAATTCTTTCCTCGATTTCTCGATGACTAATTGTTCTACAGACCGCGTACTATATACGCTACTTTGCTCCATCTTGTGCTCCTGTCCACACGCGGGCGCAATCATCCACATACTCATCAACGACTCATCCTCACTCGTCCTCGGTATGTTTTCGGCTGCCAAGACCCTACTGCTCTTGACTTAACCTTTGATATTCCATAGACGGGATCGTCGACATATACGTTAGAAAGTTCCGACAACTCAGACTCAACCCCAGTACGTATCGTTTGTGTTTCTCATTTACCGTTCTTTGCTTATTGACAATTTCGCAGTTACTCGATACCGATAGTGGATTGCCTACCTCAGCGAGCACATCGTTCCCCATGACATCTATATGGGATAGTTCCGATTCCTCCGACTCAAGCCCAGTACGTCTGATCGTGATTCATATCCCTCATCCGTTGTCCTTAACTTACTGACAGATTTCGCAGTTCCTCGATGCCGATAGTGAGAACACATCGTGCCCCAAGACATCCGAGTCTATGCCAGATAGTTCTGATTCCTCAGACTCAACTTCAGTACGTCTTCTCATGATTCGTTTTCTCACCCACCGTTCGTGACATACTGACAATGGTTTCAGTTTCTCGATGCCAACAGTGGCTTGCTGATGCCAGCGAACACACTGTGCTCCAACTTCCCGGAAGACTACTTCATCCATCCTGACTTCATCGCCAAGTACGAACTCGGCTCCTTGCTCGGCCGCGGTGGCAACGGTTTCGTTCTGCAAGCTCGACGACGAGTGGACGACCAACAGGTTGCCGTCAAATTTGTCCTCAAGAGAGATCGCGCGGCACGTTGGCCGGAGCATCCGACGTACGGTCGAGTGTCGCGAGATGTTATTTACATGGACCTCGCACGACACAAGAACATCATCTCCCTCCTTGACGTGTTCTCTGATGATACATACCTTTACATCGTAAGTATCATGAGCCTGTCTTCGATTCCATTGTCATAACACTAATAAATGTCTTCAGGTACAGGAGCTTCATGGCACGCTGTCATATCCAATGTGCCCACGCGGTATGAGAAAGTGGCCAAACGGAAGTCGCTGTTTAGCGAGCTATATCCAGGCTTCCGGCCGTTTGCCGCTTGCCGTCGCAAAACACATCTTCTATCAACTGGTCGACGCCGTCGCTCATCTCCACTCGAAAGGCATCACCCACTGTGACATCAAGCCCGAAAACATTCTCATTGACACCAACACTTTCGAGGTAAGCACCGTAGTATTCTGCTCCAGTGACCTAAACTTGGATCTCACCTTTCGACTTATATTCATAGATCAAACTCATTGACCTGGGAAACGCGATGCAAATGCCCGCCCAATTCATCGGCCCTTCGGGCTCAGTGCAACGAGTCTTGGACGCCGACCCTGAGGGCTTCCGCGGGACGCCTTCCTACACCCCCCCAGAGATTCTCAACGGTGAACCGTACGAGAGGACCAGGGCAGATATTTGGGCTATGGGCATGGTTCTCTGCGAATCGATTATCGGAAGTCCACCCTTCGGGACTACGGAGGATATTATGATGGCCTCTATCTACCGTGGATGGGGTGTGGCAGTACGCCAAGCCTTGCTTCCGGTATGGTACATTGTCGGCAGCTGTCTTCATTGGGATTATTACGTCAGACCAAGTGCTGCAGAGCTGCAGCTTCGCGTTGGTTACTTGCCTATACTCTTAGAACGCCAGCAAGTGCTTGGTGTAGACATAGAAGCCCACTGGGCAGATGGTGTAGTATACGTCGAATAATTCAGACCTATCTGTCGTTGCTGAAGCTTATACAAATCATCATTGGAACGGTATATAATACATCCTTGAATGCAATACAGAGAAGAACAGGAGAATACAAAGGAAGAGAGAATAACGGTATCGCGCGCGCGTAGTGAAATGATTCAGAACTATGAGCCTCGGTCGTTGCTGAGGCCTGAGGCTTTGCAAATCATACTTGGAACGAGGAAATTTGGACACAGAAAAAGGACAGGCAAATACGAAGGAGGGTAAATGTATATCGCGTATACAATATAGATGGTCACGGTGCTAAGCCAGTCTGGTATGTAGGATTGTCGCTTGAGAGTGTACTCCGTCGTAATAATTATAATTTCTTCCCGTGTTCACCCCAATAGCCTGGAGTTGGACCGTACATACTCGGTGGGAGTCGCCGTCTTTCCGGCAAGAAAGTGTTGGCCCTCCTTTCGGCGTCTTCAAGAACGGTTGCGCTACCGGTACGACTACTGACTCCACGATGAGTGGGAACTCGTTCTCGCTCCCGCGAACTACCTTGGACAAACTCAGGCTGTGGCCGGTTCGTTGTATTCAACGTCGCAGTTGATGCCGTCTGGGTGTTGACGAACTGATTGCTCTGCCAGTGGCCGGACGCATCAAGAGGTCGAGGGAGGGGATGGAGAAGCTGAGGTGGCTGAACAGATGGGACACGGTGGTTATCGTATGATCCTTGGTTGTCGGTCAATCCGCGCAATGGTCCATCAGCGAAGGCTTCCCTGACATCAGACACTGCTAGAGCCCTATCGAAATCCTCGTTCCCGTGGAACGCCGGTGGTCCGCTGCGGAGCATGCCCCGAATTCCGTTGTGGCTAGAGAGGCTAGAGCTCTCGTCCTCGAACGAAGGGTGTCGAGCGATCGCAACGTGTTCTGAGCTCCGTACGCTCGCCGTACTGACGAACGTCCCAGCCGCATGTACGTTGCTAACAGCACCGCGGGATGGTCCTGAACCGACCCCGTTCTGGCCCACAGATGGCAGTCCTACGCGAGAGGGTCTTCGAATAGGGTCAAGGTATCGAGAGACAGATGGTACAGAAGAGACCGGTGGAAGAGGTCCCGTTGGACGCGTGGTCATCGCCGTGTTCCCCTGCCTCTGAACCTGATCGGGCACCATGGCAAGCACAGCGCGGTCTCTAGCCCTCGCAGTCTCTACGTCGTTGTCGTTCAGAGGTGTTCCCATACCAGTGGTTTCTTGAGTTATGCGAGAGCCACCCGGTACATCGATGCCGGTGGAGATGGACGACGTTGGCAAGATCGATCCGAAGGTTGTCTCATCCCATTGTCCATTCAAGCCAAGGCGATCTTCTGAACGGGACGACCGCGGCAATCCAAAGGCTGTCAGATTCGATCGTCCAGCCAAGTCAAGGTAGTCGTCAGAAGGGCGCGATCCAGCGTGGTACTCGCTATGCAGGTAGAAGTGATTGCTGTTTATGGAACAAACATTTTCCCCCGATCTCTCCGCTATGGTATGCAGCCGCGGTAGTTCAGAATCACTTGTCGACGCTGGAATGCCGCGGCGGTTATCTGAAGGAGGACGAGGAATGCGTTGGAGTTGCTCTCGATACCTTGCGAGATCGTCGATGGCAGTGTTCTGCCTCTGAGTGGTCACAAGTGTAGATTCGCCGCCCGGTTGACTGTCAGCTTGTGTATCGCCGCAAGCCGAAGGCTCGGAGTGAGCCTGAGGTGTAGGTCGAGAAGCTGGGTCGGGCTGAGAGTCGGCATCTGATTGAGTCGAAGACTGAAGCGAGGTGACAGAGCCGCGGTTAGAACTAAACTCGTCTATGCGCTCGTCGTCCAGCTGGCCGAGGGGCTGAGCATCGGGAAGAGGCGAATATTGAGGCTGGGCGTGAGTCTCAGAACCCGACTCGAGCTCTGATTCGAAGTCCTGATAGTGTCCTGTATCGCCGTGGGACTCGGCCTCAGACTGAGAATTGTCCTCTTCCTGAGAGCGGAGACCAAGACCGTTCACATGGTCCAGATGAGAGTCAACGGACAACGACTCTATGTCCGAGTCAGGATCGTCGTCAGGTGCCGTGTCGTAGTCAGAGTCAGTCGCCTCAGAGATAGCACCAGAGTGGTCTTGTACGGGCGAAGGAGTAGCAACAGGCTCAGGTTGTGCGCCTGGATGCTGTACAACAGCGCTCTCCAGGCCAGAGACACCAGCGGGAGCAGTTGATGTACCAGAGGGGGTATTCGGGGTGTTAACGTTGCTCACACCTTCCGAGTTGTGGCCGCCGTCCATAACGTCGTCAATGGACTCAGGCTCCGAGACCTCAGGCGGGGGGTGGGGAACAGCACTAAAGATGGTTGACGGTATGCCAGCATCCGGATGTGCGCCATTTGTGACCCCGAGGTTAGTCAAGTATTCGAGCACAGGTTCTGGGGCACGTGGAACGTCCGGGCTAGTAATGCGAGGAGTAGCTGGAAGCGGCGCGGTCGCAGTAGCATTCGAAACAACCCGAACTGGAGATCTAGAGACACTGAGAGCGGTGTCTTGAGCGTCGGCATTGGGGACAGCTTCGTCGGACCCAGATGAAGCGATATTGCCTTCTTCAGTCGGTGAGGCTTGTTCAGAATCGGAGGGAGAGGCAACCACGGCCGCCAGAGGGATACGACTGTCCGATCTCCACCACACCACCACTTGGACGAGGTTGTACACAATGCTGCCAAGGTCCGTCAAGGTAACCGGGACATGCGACATCCACGAAAGTTGCCCGGCATTCAACACAACTATTCCGCCTTCTATGTGGGCGACGGGAGCCAGAGCATTCGCAAGATCATCCCAGACTTCCAACAGGAGGGAAAGGAGAGATAGAAGGATACGTCGCAGGATGCCAGGGTTGGGGGCAGTCAAAGCCTCGTCAGTTGACAAAGCTTGCTCACGGTCGGAAGAAGCAGCCACCACAGTCACCGGAGGAACACTATCGTCCAACGCCAGAACGTTCAGAGAGTTTCGGGTCCGCCACGCCAAGACGAGGGTAATGAGAAGTGTTGATACCGCCAGAGTGTAAATTGCCGAGAGAGGCAACGAGTAGCTCGGAGTAGGGAGAGGAACAACCAAGGAATAGTGAATTCCTGGACTAGTGCCGAGGCGCAGCGCTTCGTCGTACCAAAATCTGTACGACTTCGTAAGACAAAAATCCTCACCGACTCGGATGTAAACGTACGCTGTTTCAATGACTCGAACTAGAGAGGCATGGGCTGGCAAGGAATCAAGCTGAGTATACAGCGCTAGACTAGTGTCGCGGCGCGGCGCTTCGTTATATCTGTAAGACTTTGTAAGACAATGATCATCACCGACTCGAATGTAAACGTACTCTGTTTCGATGACTGGAACTGGAGGCACAGCCTGAGGAGCTGGCAAGGAGTTAAGCTGGGAGTAGCTCCCTGGACTGCTGTCGCGGCGCGGCGCTTCGTTGTACCAATATCTGTACGACTGCGTAAGAACCCAACAATCCTCGCCGACTCGAATGTAGACGTACGCTGCTTCGGTGACTCGAACTGGGGACACAATAGCTGAAGGAATGCCTGATTCGGACCTGTGGTAAACTGCATGAGCGACGTCGGTGAAGGAACAATAGACGACAAGACTCACCCCACACCATGGCTCGTCGAATGAAAGCCGTCTAAGATGGCCGTAAACCGAGCGGAGCTGCTCTCAATAAAGTGTCGTAAGGGTTGTGGGATGGCTTCCGGTGGGGTAACACTAAAGAAACCATAGAACGAGAACACAGCGACAAGAAGTATATTTGAAGACAGTGACAACAGTCTCATGGCGGGCGTGGCCCGTAAGGGAATGGGTTTCGCTTGGGGGCAGAATGGAAGTGGGTACGCAGGGAGGGTATGATAGTGGGGGTCGGAAAGGAAAGAATGGTTGGCGTCGGGGGCGGCGACACGACATCTTAAAGTCCTCCCTCTCCGCCGCCAGACACATTCCCACCCTCGAGCTGTCTTCGATCTTGAAGAAAACACAGCGAGAACGACGACGCCTTCCGGATTTGGAATAGGGGTAGCTCTTCGTATGTCACAGAAGACTCGCCGGACGCTCCACATCCGCCGTGACGGGACCGACGCCGGCAGAGCTGGGCAGTGGGCTAGCTCACGCTCTTGCGATGTCTGGATGAGCATCTTGTGCACTTTTAAAGTGGTTACTGTAAAGTGTAGACAGGTAGTATGCACTGGTTTATATTGCTCGTAAGCTGGAAACCGAACGCAGAGGATACAATTGAAGTCAGTCACGATCCACATTCCATAGTGGTTTAATTTGAGGTATCAGTGCCAATAGTTCGTCGCCACGCCCTGCACCGACACCCACGCCTCATCGAGTGCCTTCACCACCTCCTCCGCTGGAAGCCCCGGCAATAATTGTCAGCACACTTGCACACCATCGAGCCAAAGGCACTCACGCAAAGGTCCCTTCTCCAAATCCAGGAGGTTCTGCTCAATGTGCGCCTTACTCGACGCCCCGATGATCACTGCATCTCCGTACTCTTTCTTCAGCTGACTGTGATGGGAGAGCCATCGCAAAGCGACTTCAGCGAGGGTGAGGTTGTGCTTCTGAGCGACGGCTTCTATGAGAGAAAGGGCGTGGAAGTATGCTTCGTTCCAGTAGCTAGGAGTGGATATATTCAGAAGAAAGCAATGAGAGACGTGAGCGAATAGCATACCGCTTTCTGTAGTTCTGCGGTGTAGAGGCAGGGGTTAGGCGGTATACTTAGCTCCGGAGAGGTATGGGAAAGACGTACCTGGCCTTGGCCCTTCTCTGGGTCAAAGCGTGAACCAGGTTCGACCTTGTCCTCGAGCGAGCGGTACCGTCCAGTAAAGAACCCTCCTCCAACTACATATCCAAACTCCATCAGTATCTGTCGGGTACACTCAAGAGGAAGAATAACGCACGAGGGTTATACTCATAGAAGCTGATCCCATACTTCCTCAAAGCAGGGAACAACTCCGGTTCGACTCTACGATGGATAGCGTTGTATATCCCTTGATAGGCAGTCGGCTGGATGTACCCGTTGTACTTGCAGATCTGGACGATCTCCGCGACTTCCCATCTATTATGAGTTGATGACTGTCAGTTATATGATAAGTGGATGAGACTGGGGTCAGACGACGTACGCTTGGTAGTTGCTGATGCCAAACCGTTTGAACTTGCCCTCCTTGTAGAGGTCGTTCACGGCTTTGAGCGTGACTTCGTACGGCGTGGTGCGGTCTGGGGCGTGCAAGTACCACATGTCGATCGAACTAGGATTATTTGTGAGAATGTATACGAGCGATGAGGGTGGGGAGACGTACTCTGTATTGAGCGCCTTGAGCGACTTGTCGAGGTACTTGCGGAGATCCTACACAACGACCATTTCCAGTCCTCGCTCAAATAGCATGAGAGCCGGTGAAGCGTACCTCTGGGCTATGGGTGATGAGATCAACTCCCGGGGGTGGCAAGGTACGCTGGTGAGCCTATGACACGCATACAATCAGCATCTGGCTTCCAAATGGAATTTGGTGACAAACCGCGTTAGGATACAACTTAGTCTCCATAATCAACCCACGCTCCTTCCACCCAATCTGGCCAAGGACCTCTTCAGACGTTCCTCTCGCATACACACGAGCCGTGTCCAGCTATATGCGGCCAAGATAGATCAAAGCGAGAAGACTAGATGGTTTGAGAGATAGGCTTACCTCGGTGTGTCCGTGCGCTTGGAAGATGTCCAGAATTTCGCCGATAGTTTTGAGGTCGTGGACGCGAGCACCTGAGCATGGGTTGGGAGTAAGCATCAAGAGATTATTATGCGAAAGTAACTGTGTAACTGACCTTCTTGTCCCTCCCCGCCGAAGGTCATGCATCCCTACGCCAAGGCTCTTGGTGAACCACTCGAGTTAACATGAGGAGTCTCACGCACCATGACCACCTTCAGTTCACTCTTGGACTGTACGTTTGACATGACTGTCCTGCTGAGGGAAGTGCTAGCTAGGGAGTGAGAGGGTGAGAGTCTGGGGAGAGATAGTCCGAGGTTTGTGAGAGCGAACAAAGTATTTATACGATCGCGCAGACGTCATTGAAGAATTACTAATCTCTCAAGTACTATATCATGATGAGCCATCGCGCCGTGCCAGGAACGCGAACGCAAGAATGTCGAAACTTAGTCTGCTGAAAGGTTTAGACGTTCAATAACCTTGCCGTCAAGCGATCATGCGGCACCGAAAGACGGCGAGCGAGCCGACCTATATCCTCACGCATTTACCACACATAAGAAAGACTCGATCGCCTACTATAGAGGACGTGCCGACTTTAACTAAGACGCACGAGTAACGAGTTTATGAGGAAACTTGATTGCAAGGAGACTTCTGGACTATTTCAGAGATACACAGCACGACGAGCAAAACTATGGTATGTCCGTTGTTAGGTCCGACGGAAATACGCACACTACAATACCACGACGTACTGAAAGAATGACCAGCTCCAAATCCTTGACGTATGCCTATGACGAGGCATTTACTGCTTTGAGGCCTCCGCGTGTTGCTTCTCAAGCTCAGCCTGGCGTCGTCTAGTTAGTATAGATAACCACAGGTACAAGATAGTTATACTTACGAGCTCCTGCTTCTTCCTCTCGATCTATGTCATAGTTAGTCGTACGGTCAATACTCCCCGGTAGAATAAGACGTACCTCCTCCTTGAGCTTCTTCAGCTGCTCCTTCTCGTGCTGGCGAGCGTATTGATCTACACAGTTACACAATTATCAATTTAAGTCAAATACCATCTCAATAGTAGCACACACCTTCATGAGCCTTCTCCTTCTTGCTGCAGCGTTCGTCAGTCCCGTGTCTCCCCACAACACCTCCCGATCAAAGCGCACTCACTTGAAAGAGTTCTGCTCAGTGTACCAGCGCGTCGCCACGGGCGATACGCGGGGAATGCGGCGAGCAGAGCTGCTGGAAATACGAGAAAGCATGATGGAAGAACGAGAGTAAGAAACAAGTTCAAGAAGGCGTTGTGGAGAGACGGGTTAAGACCGACGCCTGCACTCCGTCGGCTTTTGCCGCGGACAGTTAACCGTAGCCAACCGATATGTGACACACTGTCACAGTCACATACTCATTCCCTTCCGACCATGTCCTCCGCAATCCTCAGGCAGGCCTCCGGTGCTGTACGTCTCCCTGTTCTGTCCAAAATACCGTCAGAAATGTTGACAATAATGTCCAAAATAATCTAGCTCCGCTCTGCGTCGCGTTCGGCCGCATTCTCTACCTCCGCTGTAGCACGCAAGGGTGCGTGACGAACATCCAAAAACCCCTTCCTCGTCGTCCTAACCACACATTTGCACGCGTCCACAGACTTTGTCCAAGATTTGTACATCAGGGAGTTGAAGTCGTACAAGCCAGCACCTGCCGTGGGTGTTCATCTTTGCCATTACTCTGAGCCCTCGCTGACATCGTGCCACCACCAGGCTAAGGACGCACACCTCGGTGCAGTCAAGGCATACACTCTCCCTCCAAAGCCCCAAGCTCCCACCCTTCCTTCCGACCTGGCTTCTGAGCTCTCTGCATACGATGCCTCCGAACCCACCAAGGCTGAGGTAAAGGTCGAAGCCTCCCCCGCGGAGCACGCCGGTCAGGGCCCAGAGGCGTTCCTCGACTTGTTGGAGGCGGATGTGCCAGAGGACAACCACCACCACTGAGCAGATAGAGGGCGTGGGACGGTGTTTATGTGACGGTCGTTTTGTGTTAAAAAATGCAATTAGATGCCGTGCGTTTTCTATCCCCTCTTGTGAATCCGTGAAGCTTTGCACCGTATTTGCCTGCATGCAGGACGATGCTCGTTGTCTGTGCCAATGGCAATCGTGAGGACACGGCTAGAATGTCGTTCAATTACCTTGTTTATATTCGAAGCTATTCCAAGTCTGCGACTTCGGTGGCAAATCCCCAGGGTGGTTCACCGCCGTACTTGACACACGTGGACTTGCCGCTCAACTGCGATGGTCCTTCCTTAACTCGTTGGTAGACTGTGACCATGAGCCAGCTTGTTCTTTGGCCAACGTATGCAGAAGCTTCAAACTCTCAACTCCGCGCTCGAGGTAGCACTGACACGCGGACTTATACTCCGCGAGCAATACTCCAGCAGACATCGAAGTCTTTCACTCATAAAAGCTGCCGTCCACGACCTCACCCTAATTGAAGTCGCACTGAGATGGCTTTCCCATCATAGTGAGCTGAAGAAAGGGTACGGCGATGCAGTGATCATCGGGGCGTCGAGTAAGGAGCATATCGAGCAGAATCTCCCGGATCTGGAGAAGGGACCTCTGCGTGAGTGTTCTTTAGTTTTGCGAGTATGATGTAATACGTGGAAGGTGCTAACGACCGGTTTCCCACCTGTCTCAGCGGCAGAAGCAGTCAAGGTACTGGATGATGCGTGGGGCTCGGTTTACACAGTTGCGACCAACTATTGGCACTGATTACTGAGCTGCCATATAATCTACACCATCAGTTCGAGAATACTATCTTGTGCGTGAATTCCATGCTACGGCCAGCGTGGAATGCGCACAGCACCCTTATCTCCTCTTGACATGGGTGGAAAAAATAACCAGACTCGCATGTGAGTTCATCACCATCAATCGACATGCTCTGCTAATTATCCACAACAGGAAGTTGTTGATCATTAGGGGGGATTATCTTCTGCCCGTGACCGAACAGCTTGTATCTATCATCATCTTAGCCATCGTGTTGGCCATGCCAGGGGAAGCAATTAGGTATATATGCATCACGGTCGCGCGGCGTCCCCTCTGATGGTGCAAGTACCGTCTCTCTCCACACTTGACCATCGGCACTCTCAGTCTCCCGAACCAAATGTCCGACCAGACCACATGCTCTTCCACGAACAATGTCATGCTTCATGACTGGGAGATCCTCTCATTGTTGAACTACCTTGCCCGGGGACCACTCCTCATTGTAACAGCACTATGGGGTGAGTGTTTCGTTGGTTTCCTCTACAAGAAGATCGATTCTCAGCGTTGTTTCGGGCGGCAGGAACGTTCTCGTGTCTAATCATTTTCTCGATTTTCCTGTGGATGTGAGTGGCCGGTCCTCTTGATGCGTTATCGGTGTCGTTAACTCATATTGTTTTTCATTCTATCGCACAGTCAGGATGGTATTCGTAGCAGACAACGGGTGGTGATGATGGCTATCTGCATCATCATGTATATGGTGTCGACGGCGCATTGGGCGGTCATTGTCGGCTGGTGGTGTGAGACATCGACAACACTGCAAGAAAATCTCCTATCAGGAATTACAGTTTCCCTGACCAACGAATCCGCTGCATGCTCCTCGGTCGTTACTCCCTATCCTCAAAATTTGCAGTGGGCACACTCAATTCCTTTGCCGACCTGCGCTCTCATGGCTCTACTAACAGTCAACGTTTGTATCGTTTTTATTTGCGTTTGGAGCTGTAGCACTAAAACGTGTGCTTCACGCAGGTCATACTTAGTGATGCGATTGTCCTCTTCAGAGCGTCTGTTCTGGCCGGTACCAATCAAGTCGTGCGGGCAGTCTCTATCCTGCTATTCTCCCTACTGTTTGGTACGCTGTTTAGTCTTCATGGAAGCTACTGCTTACGTCAGCTGAAACATTGGCAGGTCTCTCTGTCTGGAATAGTTATAGCACATGCGCTTCGCGCTCAGGGACAGCTTCAGTGTGCAGCTTCTGCAGCACAAGTGGGGTTATTATGGTTGTTACTTCATTGGCGCTCAACGTCTGGGCTACAGGCATTGTCGGGTATAAAGCGCTGTTTGTCTGCTCTCCCACTATTCATACTGCACCAATAAGTAAATTGAGCTTTATGCAGGCAATTCAAGCGCACAGTCAAGACACATCTCACTCACCCCGAAACATCACGACTTCGGCCAGAAAAGATGTTGTCGATCATCATCGACTCCGGAGTGCTATACTGCGCGCTATGGGTACGTGGTGTCCGTGAAAACAATGCTCTCAATGTTATATCTTACTTCGTTGTAGACTGTCGTCATGATAGGCGAGTTCATCGAACCGCTGAGCGACGTGATCATCATCTCTTTGCAAGAGTCGAGCCTTATTCAACTTGTTGTATGTATCTCTTTGTCTTGAACTTCTGTAGTTTGCCCGGTGCTAAAGGTACAATAGGGCATGTATCCGACAATCCTCGTCGCTGTGGCGTCCTTCGATCGACTACGAGGCGATAGACCCGTTCGCGCATTGCATCCTTCCGCTGGGAGTCGACAGTTCTCTGCGTTTTCACCTTCTTCTGTACAACACACTATCTCTAGACAACCATCTGGGCAGGCGAGAGTGGTGATTGATTTGGATACCGCTCATGAGACCTCAGAGGCTCGCAAGCAGCTATCTGTTGTTCGATAGAACGAGAGTGAGGCGGCTGATATCAAGGAGTTCAGTTCGCCTTATATGTTATGCGGTACTGGATACTTCTGTAACGAATTATTCATGATCCTCTAAACAGCTCTAGCAACAATCGAAAGAGTGTGCTCACTGTTGGCCGGCGTCGGTCCCGTCACGGCCGGACGCGGAGCGTCCGGCGAGTCTTCTGTGACATACGAAGAATACCCCTATTCCAAAACTGGAAGGTGTCGTAATCGTTCTCGCTGTGTTCCCTCCGAGATCGAAGACATCTAGAGGGTGGGAATATGACTGGCGGCGAAGAGGGCGGCCTTTTAAACGTCGCGCCGACGTCAACGACGCCAGAGACCTCTCTTTTCCAAACCACCACTACCCCACCATCCCTGCGTACCCACTCTCCTTTTGCGTATAAGCGACACCCTTTCGCGCCCTCTGACATGGAGCTGCTCGCGCTGTCTTCTAGACTACTTCTGGTCGCTGTGCTCACTTTGTATGGATTAATCAGCGTCGTCCCACCGGGAGGTGTCACACAACCCTGGAGACAAGTTCTCCGAGGCGGCGAAGCCCGATTCAGGTCAATTGTGGATGGTTTGCGCTCGACAGTCGACGTGATCCGGTGAGTCTTGGTCGTCTACTGTCTCTTTGCTCGAGTCATTCATGCAACTTGTCACAGGCCACCGTTCCAGTCGCCTGTTCCTTGGACGCCCAGGATCGAGTTTGAGTCCCTTAAGGCAGAAGCAGTGTATGTTCATATGCGAGTCATAAGTCTTAGTTTTCTTATACGTTGTACAGGGCCTACTTCACTGAAGAACCAGAAGAGGAACCCATTTTACGACTCTATTCCCAGCTTGATTCCTGGCCAGCCTACTCTCCTAAGAATCTCCCTCCTCTTCGTCTGGTATGGCGCGAAGAGATGCCCGCCGAACTGCCTCTCTGGGCAATTTACACCCTGATCGCACCTACGGTTCTCAGCATTATTCTCGTCTTGGCGTGGTGGATAAGAAGCATGAGGAATCCTCAAGCATCGGACAGCAGTGTTCCTCTGGTGCCCGTGGCGGCCCCTTCGTCCGATTCTCAGCCAGCCTTATCCGATGGCCAGGTCAATGCTGCTAGTACTGCATCTGCTCTCGATGAAGCCGACTCCAGTGCCGACGTTCAAGGTGCTCCTCTCCGTGTCTCTCGGTCTCGCAATCGAGTTGTTTCGAGTGCTATTACGACTACGCTGCTAGTTCAAGTTGCTCCTCTCGCATATGTTGTGGACGCCCCGAACCCCTTGGACTCTGTGCTCGCTTATTTGAGCGACATCGCGCTCATCGAAACCGACCAGGCGAACGCTAGTGTACTATCAACGGTCTTTGATGCCATGCCCCACCGGCTCGTACAGGGTGCAACGCGGGTTGGCGCCATCCGTGTTTGCAAATTAATTGACCCCGCTCTTCGACGACGCCAACGTAAACTCCAAGCTCGCTATGGCCCGAAGTATGGACAACAGCTGGACTGGATACAGGAGGTTCCGGAGCCTGAGTGCAGGGACAACGAACGGGACGGCAACGACTCGGACGGTCTGGGCAATGCTGGCTTCCTGAATGGCGTGGTCCGTTGGCTACTTGCTATACTGGCGGCTTTCCTTAGTGTCTCTGGCTTGGACAGCGATGCGTCTTCGACGGTCTCTTCGAGTACTTGGGCGCAGGAAGTGTTTTCGCCGCAGTCGATTGTCTTCACTACTGTAGTCGATGTACCTGTTGGCGTCTCGGTGACCGGAGATACTCCTGGCATGGGCGACACGGAGGTTCTGGGAACCCGCTCGGACGGCGCGAGTCCTCGTTCTGCTCTTCAAGATTCTCGCGAGGACGTCCAACATATCGGCACATCTACGACTGAACTTGTGCATCCGCCTCTGACTTTGTCTTCTCCTGCTTCGGCTTCGGTGTCGGTGGCAACCATACAAGGCGAGAGACACCGAGCACAATCTCCTTCGTCATCAGATTGCCCCCGCGTTGGTTTGGACGGCGCGAGTCCTCGTTCTTCTCTTCAAGATCCACGCGAGGACGTCCAACATATCGGCGCATCTAGTACGACTGAACTTGTGCATCCGCCTCTGACTTTGTCGTCTTCTCCTGCTTCGACTCCGGTGTCGGTGGCAACTGTACAAGGCGAGAGACACCAAGTACAACCTCCTTCGTTGTCAGATTCCTCTCGCGTTGGTGTACCATCCACCTCTGCTCCAGAGCCATCCGGAGGCGTTCCGCAGGTGTCGACTCGTCGTACAGTGCCCAGTAGCCATACAGCACGCGAAGGAACATCAAGAAGCGGCACTCAACTTGGGGGGTATCTACACCCAATCAATGGTCCTCTGACTCGACTCTCTGGCACGAGCTATCAAACGCCAAGTGGTAAACTATTCCTTGCTTATGCCCAAGGCCGCATTGATCGTTCGGCCAAAGGAACAACGAGAACTTGAAATATACATCCTATCACCGTATAGCTAAGACTAGTCAACACGTACGTTTCATCCCGTATGTCCTCACATTCCATCTACTACGGTCTTTGCCATCTGTCGTTCGGGTGGTTCTTTCTTCCTCTGTATTATTATGTACGTGTGTTTGTCGATTTGTATTTTACATACCAGCCTGTTGTATAGTACGCAATAATTGTAAGATGGAGGGTTTATCTACACTACCATGCCGTCCGCCCAATGGCTTTCTACATCTATGTCAAATAGCTTCTGTCGTTCTAGCAGCACAGGCAAATAGTCCTCGCGAAGGCGTAATTCTTCCGCTCTAGGCCTGAGACCGTACTCCCAGCTCAGGCAGCTACCCACGATATACCACACCGGAAGCAGAGCTTGTCGTGTCTCTTCGCCACACCTCGGATACAATTTAGCCTTCATTAAATCGTCAAACGACCAGAATGGGCCAACGCCAACGATCATCTCGCAGAGAACGATACCCATGGCCCAGATATCTGCCGCGTGCCTCGAGTAGTGTTCATGGTTGAGGATTTCGGGTGGCGTGTACGCTTTCGTCCCATGAAAATCCTGAGGGTTGGGGTCCATGGCTAGTAGCGACGGGTCAAGGGACATGAGGTGTGCGGGTAACTGCATTGAATTGCCGAAGTCGATGAGTTTTATCTATTAACGCATGACGAAGTGAGCAAAGGCTGCTTAACATTACAAACATTAGCACTTACATCAAGAGTGTCGGCGTCGAGGAGAATATTTTCGGGCTTGATGTCACAGTGGGTAATGCCCTTAGAGTGGAGAAGGGCGACGGCGTCGACAAGCTGGTAGAAGATGTGTTTCGCGGCGTCGAGCGGCAAAGGGCCGAAAGCCACGATGTAGCTAGCTAAACAGCGACTGCCATCTGGCCACT
>JAXQGN010000580.1:0-17222 GCA_037039805.1 Irpex sp. M6601 | reverse complement strand
CCCTCACGGTTACTACCCACCGCCAGCAACATACCACGTCCCACCCGTATACTCCCCCTCCCCTTACCCACCACCCCCTGCCCACTCCCAACAGCCAGCGTCTCCTGTTGCACCCCAACAGACCCCCACGCCCCCGGGAGCGCAGTCAATGACATATTCCGGATTCAGCTCCAGCACAGACTCCCATGGGCACGCTCACACGCAGACGCAGAGCACGAGCTCGAGTCAAAGTCAGACGTACGGTGGATATTACCCATCGCATAGCTATGGAGGGTACGCTGGCTCTGGGACTACGGGTATGTGGCCTACGTCTGCCCCGTACGGAGGTGGCAGTGCTGCGTACGCGCAGGGGAGCGGGAGGGTGCAGAAGACAGAGAGGGAAGGTTCCGTGTAAGTCGAGGTAGGATAATGCATATCAGTAATCGCAAGCCTAGGACTCGGGCTTCTATACTCCCTATTCCCTCTCTGTTTGTTTGTCCCCGCTCTCGAGAGTCGCGTTCATTTTTCTGTCCAGTGTATTTGATACCCGCGTTCTCTCTTTGGCTCGTCGTTTGGCTCGTACTAGTATCTTGCTCGTCGTTGTCTGGTCTGGTCTTCTGGTGATGTGGTCGATACGTCCATGCTCTATATGCTACTCTCCGCTCCCGTTATTCCCTCCTTCTATGCTGTACAGCTGTCTACTCGTGTCTCTTGCCGTCGTCGATATTTGCGTACGTTGTTTCCATCGCCATCTCCTTTCTCGTCCGTCCTCCCTTTTGGCTTCATATCGCAGCTCAGTGTATACATATACCTACTTTCTCGTACTTGCCCTTCTCCTTCTTTTCCCCCAGTCGTGTCTTCGTCTACGCGTAGGTTGAGTTCTCCGTAGCTATAGTCAGTCAGCGCCCGTTCTCATTGTCTCCTTGTACAACATAGAACCTTCGGGAGGATGGTGGACGCCGCACTCCTACCTCTCATTCCGAAGTCTCGAAGTCTTTGAAAGCGTAGTTTAGGTCTGGTTATTCTTGTAGACTACTGTACAATATTTAGTCCCCCTTCCCATCCCCTTCTTTTCTCTTTCTCCCTTCCACATCTTCAGCGAGGTTTTCTGACGTCCTCTGTTCTTCCTAAGTTCCCCTACGTATGGACCCCCTCTGTAATGGTACATCACCCG
The DNA here is from genome assembly GCA_037039805.1 of Irpex sp. M6601. Classification (NCBI taxonomy): domain Eukaryota; kingdom Fungi; phylum Basidiomycota; class Agaricomycetes; order Polyporales; family Irpicaceae; genus Irpex; species Irpex sp. M6601. Next base: position 16,069 of record JAXQGN010000580.1, on the reverse strand, counting down.
ATGATTCGAATTCTCGGATCCTCATCGTAGTGTCGCTCTGTTCAGTGTTCGCTATAATATCGAAAGCCACTTGTGGCCTTTATCAACCGTATCCCTTGCACTCCGAATCGCGGCATCGTGCTTCGGTACTACGAACCAGCGCCAGCCAGTGAGCAGATCTCGGTAGCGAGCCACCAGGATACACCATGGGTACACCACGTTCAGATTAACAGTAGAGATAAAGTCGATCTCAAAATCGTCCCAATCTAATCTGCCAGTGAAGCTTTGGGAAGACAACGACGATGACGACGAGCGCAAAGCTCGCGGAGTTCTGGTTTTTAAAACGAGAAGGTTTATTTCATTTTTGAGGTCCGAGCAAGATCTCCATGAGCATGAGGCATGCAGGGTCGGAAGGTTCAGTGGGACCCCTGATACCTCCCCCAACCCACGTGATAGGTGCGTGGGAACGCTCGACGGCGGGACCCTGGAAACTGGCTGACCCGCCTCTTCCACGACACTCAACTCACTCGTCACTTGACTTATCATGCAGCACACCTCACAAATTTGGAGTCGTCCGATGATGCTATCTGGACGCATACTTATGCAGTGCTATTTTGCGTGACTGCCCACGACATCGAAACCTATATGATTCATAGGGAAGTCCGAGTCTGACCATCGTCAAATCGTCTGGCCTTCCACTGCAGTAACCTCGCGCGGCATGCACAGGATGATAAACATAGAAGCATAACGTACGCTCCAGATCCACCAACCTCAATGCAATCTGCAGACACTGGTGCTACTGTATGTTGCGAGTACTGGACATGAGGCCAGTGGTACACCGGAGGTGCGTCGCAGCTGTCTTCTCTCCGGCGCGGAAGTGACGCTAACGCGATATGGCGGTCTGCTGCGTTCTTAGTGCGCCTGGGCTACGGTACTGTATGCCCAGTATCTATCGCAGGCGGCACAATACGCGCACATATGTCACTGGCTTTGTGTAGGGCGCTATACAGATCGAATTGGTGTGGATCTTAGACGTGTCCACTATTCAGGCATCCTCAGCGTCGGTACCGGCGTTGGAATCGTCGTTCAACTGTTGCTGTGTGGGCCCGTTGGTCAGCTGCACTGTCAGAGGTGGGTCTTAATAGCACGGATGCCGGCTAAAGACGCTCTGTCATGATCTCAAGAAGTCATTGAATGCATACCAGTTTTCTAGCTGAATGACCTTCTATCTCTCGGAAGATATCACCTTGCTTATCGAGACGGCGACGGCTGAGTAATTGCACGCGGAGGACATGAGCAAACATGTCCATGGGCGTGCGCACCACCACTTGCAGGGAAGATGCTTGGTTGTAGTAAGAGGTATGTAACCGTCTTCTTCTATTTTACCGTAATTCTTCACTGGATGATATCTAGAAAAAAGTATGAATTGTCACCGATGGGGTACTCGAGGCTGTTGAGTGGGTGCGTACTTTGACGACTTGAAAGTGGCCGTCTGGAGAGACTCAAGGCCCCCAAGGCATCTGTTCTAGCTGCGCCCACATTCGGTTGCAAATTCTAGTATTGGCAAATCGGTACCGTCGAAGGATTCAAATTTTAACCCACCAGCCGTATCCGATCAATCGAAGCGTGGCTTGTATCAACACCTTCAATAGGAAATATGTAAAGACGGTGAGCTTACTCAAAATCGAGCGCGAGCGTCACAGTACTGAATACCATCAGCTGGTTTAGCAACCGTTTTGGAGACGACGTTCGAAGCTGAACACGTTTACTTGCAATGAAGGCAACTTTGGGCGTACGTATATCGATGCTGCATGCTGAATATTGGTTCTTGAGGCTCACTGGGGATATTGCCGGCTCAAGGAACTTCGACCTCTGTTCACGGTATGCCCTTACTATACTATGAGTATTACCTAAGCAAAAGCTCGTAATCCAATCACTCAAGCTGACGATCTGCTACTCTGAACCGAAAGGACTATTTGACATCTGAGCGATTCATCACCATCTATCCCTCTCTTGGAGAATAAATAGACTCTATTGATAATCTCGCATGCCTGTATGGCGGTACCCCTAGTTTGGGAATGAATCAGGTACGCTTAAGTGGTTCGATTTTGTCACCGCCACATTCCATCTGCTCACGACGCCAGGGAATCAAGGCTCCCGCATTTTCATCTTTGACTTCCCGGTCGGGCTTGTCAATTGCCGGTTTTACGTGCGCGTACAGGGCTGAAGACCGTTTCCCTGGTGAAGTTCCACTGTTCTCCCGACAGAATTATGTCGACATCCGTCCATGCCTACGCAGGTAAGCTACCGAATACCCCACTCTAAGTGTCGCAATTTGAAGAAGCCCGTTTACTGATTTTTATATCTTTACGCAGATGTTGAGTAGGTGGTCCACCGCCACCATCTGGTTCCTAGATAAATGAACAATGTGGCGGGGTTATATGGGAAGCTCCTTTGTACGAGTGGATGTCATCCAAGACGTAACAGCCTCCAGGTCAGCTTGTTCGACGGTTGCTACCTCGTCGCCACGATGGAAGTCAACAGAAGACGTACCGCTAAGGCTAGGCATCTCCTGTGCAGAGCGAAAAAGTAGGACCACGATCTGCGAGAAATAGCACCTTGCGAATATGCAGCATTCCTGCTAGACGATTGTCGTGTTGTGCATAAGACGGCAAGAGCGCTCAGTTTTACGATCAGCATCTGTCTAACTACCCGCCACGTTTAGCGCTGCTTTTACCACTCGAAGACACAAGCGACCACACAGGCGATAGAATTTTCCTCAACTGAAGTCTTGCCATCACAGGTGGGCATGTTTCACGGATCTTTTCACCAAACCTCCGACATAATGTATTCCGAACACAGGGTGCATCCTCCCTTGTATGGAACCTTTTCTGTGGACCGCCGCTGCCGCAAGTCTCGAGCCCTCACCGTTCAATGTGTCCGACATACGCGTATGTCCGTGGCTTGTTTTTGGACACGGAAGGACTCACGGAGATACCATGCATTCAAATCTTCAACCACCCTTATTCTCTTAATCCCACGAGTCAACCTTCGCTCGGATATACCGTGGACGCCCGAGATGAGAGCCTCGTTGCACACAAGAAGGAGTCAGTACACACCTCTCACTCTGTGTAATCGATGACACGGCGGCGGATGAAAGATCTTGAACGTGGGGAATTCTCTTCGGTATTTGCGTGTTGGCACGCCGGGCGTGCCTTGCCCTGAGGAGAAGAGTCGACGTGGGATATAGTGATCGCCATTCTCATTAATGTTTCCGACCTTCCCTGTCGTTAGTCAGGCAGTATCGCTCAACGGCACGCGGGCCTTGATGGACCGACCTTCGAGGGAGAGGCGCAAAGATGTCATTCTGTAGGTTTCGTATGTCGAACTTCAGTGAGTATTGTCCCATGGATGGTTTGCTATTGTTGCTGCTTTTGTAATCCTACACGAAGCTATGCCGTGGGAGAAGTAGTGTATGCCGGTTTCAATCCGTCTCAACAGTGGCATTCGCTGAAAACATTCGTTGTATAGGTGACTGTCGGGTTCGTCCCGCCACTGTTCAAAGGCTTTCCAGCGCTGTCATGTCACGTCACGACTGACAACTTCGGCATACCAGATGATAAGAGCCATGATCCGTAGACAAGGATCACGATGCTATAGTCATCGCGAAAATGTATCCGAATACCTCGGGCCAGAATCTCTTCTCGTCTGTCGACACTTCCAGACCATGAGTATCGCATGCCATATGTCTAGGCCGACATTGATATGTTTAAGAAGGCATGTTCGGACATACTACCCTCTAAGTTTTAAACTGATATCTACCGTTCTCCTCCCAACTGTCAAACTAAACAGTGGGCAGTTCTCGTTCACAGTTCGACGGATGGGGGAGGTACTTGACTATCCACGAGCTGACAAAACGTTACTGGGCATCTGTCACACTAAGCGGCTTGTACTATCCGCCTTGTCTAATGGAATTCCTTGGGGACGAATCGCAAAGCTGACTCGTACTTCATGTTACTGCCAGGCCCAGTGAAGAAATCGGAGGGTACATCATAAAGAACAACAGCTGAGCATGAGGGTCTTTGGCACGTAGTAGGAGACTGACGACCGTCCAATCACCGCTATACAGCGCCTTGCGCGCGTTTCCGACCTCACATCCTGCAACATCCATCGCGAGGTATCGGTGTACACGTGCGAACTGCAGCGTTCATCTCATCCGTAATGCGCCTCAACACAGACGAGATCGGACGATCGCAACTTGATTTGAGTCAATAATCCAGGATGTAGTTAGTTACTCGCGCGGTTGTGCCCTCAATCATAAGGTGGCGATATCAGTCATCTACGAATCGGAGCTGACAATTCTTGACCTTCTGCTTGTTGCAGTTGTCCGTTCTCTATTTGGGCCAAGCTCTCGATGTCGCGCTTCTACGTCGACATGCCGAATGGATGCGACAAGATGCGTCCCGCCTTCTGATCTGGCCCACGTTCTCTTCGCCACCAAAACAAGACGGCTTTGGGGATGTCTTTGGGAGCAAACCAGGCACAGCGCACACCCCTGTGGACACCATACAATTGCTGTCTACGGATGCCTTGAAGTTCTGAGTGCCGACATGATGTGCGATTGCCATCTTCAGACTCGTGTTTTACCGCTGATAACAAGTTTTGCACAGGAAATTCTCCCTTCCGACGTATATAAGCGACAACTGCCAGGACAGATCCCTCAGATCATCGCCGCCTCTTGAGGTATGGTCAAGTCCGCTCTTTTTTCTGCGACGCTGGGCGCGCTCGCCCCCACCGTGAGTCACCTTGCTAGTAGCTACACATGGCTACCAGTTGTGCTCATACCCATTCATTTCAGGTCATTCAAGCCTTCTCTCATGAACATCGTTTCCATCACCCTCGCAGGATTCTTAGTCGCGACGTCCCAGTGTCCCAATGGGTTCCACTTGGATGTTACACGTGAGATATCTAATCACATCGTTCGTTTCATAGCATGTTCACCAGTCTTGCAGAGACGACAATACCACGGGCCGTACACTTGCTTCGGCGTCCTTCACTAATACCACTGGTATGACCTCAGAAGCCTGCATAAGCTTCTGCGACAAGCAAGGCTTTGTGTACGCCGGCACTGAGTGGTCTCAAGAGTGTTGTATGTGATACATTCATAATTCTGAGTTAACGTTCAGTGGCTGACATGTACACTCTCGTTCTTGCATGGCATGATCTACATGACTAGATTGCGGAGACTTCTTTGCCAATGGTGGAACAAACACTACTGCCTCCGATTGCAATATGCCTTGCAGTGGGAACTCTGCGGAAATTTGCGGCTCGGGTGGTGAGTTAAGCTTGCGTTAAACCTTGTGTTGTACGCGCTTATGCTTCTTGTGTAGGTCATCTCAGCGTATACTGGAGTGGCGTTACACCTCCTCCGCCCCCAAGTACTGTACATAACGTTGGACTATGGGTTTCACTCGGCTGCTACAGGTAAACTCTGATTCACGCGATCTCTGATATTCAGAGCTGATGTAATAGTGATATAGTGACTCAACTGCTGCACGAACCTTGACAGTAGGGGTGAATCCAACCGGCGCAAACAGTATCGAAACTTGCACGGATGCCTGCTTTAATGCAGGGTATCCTCTTTCTGGAACGGAATTTGGTGATGAATGCTACTGTGGACTGGGCTTCAGCAACGGCGGTAGCCCTGCGGCCCTCTCGGATTGCAACATGCCCTGCGCAGGGAATTCGACAGAGTTTTGCGGAGGTCCCAATCGTCTCAATGTCAGCAAATATGTATTCTAGTGATCAATGTCCGTCAAGAACTCACATTATTTGCAGGTGTACAATTTTACTGGTACCCTTCCACACGGTCCTGAGCCTCCCGCCGGTGGAGGCGGAGGTGGAAATACTGGAGAACCCGTTTTCCCCGTTCTTTCCGGACTTCCATCGGACTTTTCCTACGTAGGCTGCTATGTGTGAGTGTTTTCCTGTTGGAATCTGAGCGTATTACTGATGTTATCTTCAATCCAGCGACAATGCCCATGGTCGTATCTTCAGTACGGAGCTCCCAGACAACCAAAATCTGACCGTTGAGAGCTGCGTACAGTCTTGTTCTTCACAGAACCTTACTGTGTCTGGTGTTGAGTTCGGTGGTAAGTTCACACAGTCATCAGCTTCCTGGCCGCTGGTTGATAGGATGTGTCATCTGACTGTTCGCGCCTAGTTCAATGCTTCTGTGGTAATGAACTCATCAACGGAGCGGTGCCTGCGACTGACAACGGTTGCAATATGGGTTGTGGAGGCAATGCAACGTATGTCCAACTTTCCATATGTCGTAAAATCAAATCTAACATTCCATGTCAACCTATAGCGAAGCTTGTGGTGGCCCCAATCGGCTGTCCGTAAGTGCACTCTCCCATTCTTGCCCAGAGCTGAACTGGAATTCATGATGCACACAAAGGTATATTCAACTACAGGGAATGTCACGGCGCTCCCAGTGCCTACAGTGAAGAACACCAGCCTTCCCGGACAATGGGCGTATCAAGGATGCCTCGAGTGCGTAATCGCCGTTCATTATATGATCGACTCCCGCTGACGAGAACGGATTTTGACAGGGAACCCGGCCCAGACCGTGTCTTCCCATATCAGATCATTAATGCTACCAGCATGACTGTTGAGAGCTGTCTCAGCCAGTGCTCTGCGTTTGGCTACCCTGCCGGCGGTTTAGAATTTGGAGACGAATGTTGTACGTGACAGACGTTTTCTCCGTTTCCTGATTTGCGCGCCAATGCGGCTTCTCACAGGGTGTGGTGATGTCTCCGACGTGGCTGCCAAAAGCCCTGGATTTGGACAAGAGAGCGACTGTAGCATTCCTTGCGCAGGTGACCCCATCCATCTCTGCGGCGGTGCTCAGAGACTCCAGGTGAGACTATCGCTGGTATGGAAGTCGGGCATGTTCTCAAGACAAATTCTTCGTAGTACTATACCTGGAACGATACTCTCAATCTATGGCATACCCCAGCAAACACGGGCCGTTACGAGGTAAGCCTTCCGTACATTGGATCCATATGTGGCTTCTCTGAACGTTACTCCCACGATAGTTCCTTATTGGAGGTGTCGTCGTGCCGCTTGTTGTCACTCTCGGCATCAACAACAAGATCGCCATGGTTGAGAAGTTTGGGACGAGCGAATTTGACAACTCGACGGGTGCCTACGAGCTCGATCTTACTCTCACGGACAACTTCGAGCTCGCATGGCGTACCATGCACGTCAAGTCTGACGTCTTCTGCTCAGGCAGCATCGTTCTTCCAGACAAGGGTGCTCGACAGCTGAACGTGGGAGGATGGAGTCTGGACAGCACTAAGGGTGTACGGTTGTACTGGCCCGATGGGAGCGCCGGCGTCAACGGCACCAATGATTGGCAGGAGAACTTTGAGGAACTGCACCTTCAGGTACGCTTTCACACACATTTTACGAGCAGAGGATGGTCCGTCTCACCTTGGTTGTTTTCCTAATCCGGCTCTATAGCGCCAGAGATGGTACCCGTCAGCAATGATCATGGCAAACGGGTCTATCCTTGTCGTGGGCGGGGAGGTTGGAAGTAACGGAGCTCCCGAGCCGAGCCTCGAGATTATGCCGAAGCCAGACGGCACAGGCGACACATGGAAGTTCCTCGACTACCTGAACCGCACGGACCCCAACAACCTCTACCCTTTCTTGCATGTTCTTCCCAGTGGGCGTATCTTCATCGGTGAGCATTCTTGTTTCAAGCAGTTCTCTCCAATTTTACATGTCTTTGACGTCTGTTTCTGTCACACGGCGTTTCTAGGATACTACAATGAAGCACGGATTCTCGACCCCGTTTCCCTCGATACTTTCAAGGTGCTGCCTAACATGCCCGGATCGGTGACGAGCCCGTTGGCAGGTCGCACGTATCCCATGGAAGGCACCGCGGTCTTGCTCCCACAGCACGCTCCCTACACCGACCCACTTACTGTTTTGGTGTGTGGTGGCTCGAACTTTGGTGTTGCGCTTGACAATTGTGTCAGCATCCAACCCGAGGTCGAGAACCCGACATGGACTCTTGAACGTATGGTGAGTGCCTCCATTCATAATAGATGTACGGAGTACTAATCAGCCGTTCAGCCATCGAAGCGAGTCATGACCTGTATCGCACGTATGTACCATTGAACGCTTACCTGGCGAATTGGATGCCTAGCTGACTTCATCCATTCAAAGCGCTTCCGGATGGCACATACCTCATTGTCAACGGCGCACAACAAGGTGTCGCAGGTTTCGGACTGGCCGACGACCCTAACCTCAACGCTCTCCTGTACGACCCCACCCAACCCATTGGCCAACGTTTCTCTATCCTCAACAACACCATCGTCGCCCGTCTTTACCACTCCGAAGCCACTGTAAGCACATCATCACCTCCTTCATCCTTTTATCAGCCAGATACTGATGACAAAAAATCTACTCCAAAGTTACTCTACGACGGGCGCGTCCTCATCTCCGGCAGTGACCCCCAGACCAACAACCCCGACGGCACACCCAAGTTCCCCGAAGAGATGCGTATCGAAGTCTACATCCCGCCCTACCTCACCGCCGGGCGTACCCAACCCAACTTCACCCTTGCCTCCTCTACCGACACAGACTGGGCCTACGGGAGCACCCACGCGATTGATGTTACCCTCTTCCACGGGACCACGTCCACCATGCGAGTCTCGCTCATGGCGGCTTCGTCGTCGACGCACGGCAACGCCATGGGCGCACGAACGATATTCCCCGCCTTCAGCTGCTCCTCGACGGGTGCTACGAGCAGATGCACGGTCACTGCGCCTCCGAACGCGAACATCAGTCCCCCGGGGTGGCACCAGCTATTCGTGCTCGATGGTCCTACACCGAGTTTCTCAAAGTGGGTGAGGATCGGCGGCGACCCGGCAGAGTTGGGCAATTGGCCTGCGTTGCCGGACTTCAATGTCCCGGGCGTGTAGAGTGTGATGCACATACGCACATGTACTCTGACATATTCCCTCCTTGACTTCAGGGCCCTTTCTTTCTTAACTCGCTCCGGTGACACCTCTGCCACATGCGAGCCTTTCTGAGGAATCCTTTCGTTTCTTATACCCTATGCTAAACTTGACTTATCCTGCCTTCGCGTACCCACCTCCTAACCCCCACTCATTCTGTGCTATTGTTAGCTCTTCTGTAACCTTCGTCTTTCATCCTTCAATGTTCTTTCTTCACCCCTCGTTTTCTTTATAACTCATACATTGGGCTCTTGGTCTGTTGTCACGGTCTCTATTCGAACTCCTAAAATTCGTTCGCTCTCTGGTCGTCTATGCTCATCCTCGTTGTTGTATGTCTCCACGTGACACTGTCGTTTACGCACTAATGAAATGTCATATTATACCCATATATAGCTCTATCGACATAGAGCCAGCACGAAGAGACCGCGAATTTGAGGATACTATCGGGACTTTCTTGAGTACAGGCAGCATGCGCAAGGAGCCACAACTTCTCAGTGGCGACCCATCTATTGAGGAGCTCGTGGGGCTAGACGCAACAAGGTGTGGCTCACCTACATTGCGTTTCCAGAGATAGAGATAGATATATTGGACGAGGAAGGACTCAGGAAATCTTTGAGTACTAAGCCATGACCCGTGCAAGAACGCAGCACTCAGTACTTATGTATGTGGAGCATCACTTTGTGTGGTTTTCTGCACTAACGACTGCGTGTTTTCACCAGCGATAGTAACAAGGCTATGCTGGAATCGACGTCTGATGAGGACAGAGCTTGGGGCCTTGTGACTTCCGAACTGTTCATGTTGCGGTAAGTGATATGCACCTTTCGGACATCCGATCGCGACTCATAAAAGGCCTGTGTTTTTCGATCTCCGACGACCACGAGATGAACATGTTCAAGTTTGCAGCAATGCATTATGCAACTCACCAATGATATTGGACTATAATTGAGTACCCCAGAGCTCGCTTTCGCTTCGAAGTGAACCAGATTTACTCACAATTATGATGTTGCAGGACAATTCGCGCTACCTCGTGCCGCATGCCAGGTATTAAGGTCATTCAAGCACCTGCCCTCCAGCGGGCCTTGATAAAGTTCAATTTTTCACCTCGTTTCCGCTGTAGTTGGAAGAGCATTTCGTTAATAACTTGATCGATGACCGTGCGAAGCTGGATGACTACAATGCGTGAAACACGTTGCAGGCCCTCTCTTAACCTCACCGCTCCCCACAATGCCCTCCTATCATTACCCACCATTCGCCAACAGCAGAACACTGAACCACGGTGAGGCCGAACACTTTCTCCAATACGCCACGCTGACAAGAGCTCGCCTTCTCAAGCTAACTTGCTATACGATGTCGTCCGACAAACGTGAAACAAACGCTACAGGGCAGCCTGACGTGAAATACGTACTTTCTGGCCAGCCTACCGGTTGGGCCGCTATGGCCAAGGAAGTTCGGGATTTCGACGAGGAAAAGGTGCAATCGTGTAAAGAAGACATAGACACTCTTTTGGTCTTCGTAAGTCGCATTCGTGATCCGTGAAACTTGTGAGATGCTAACTACTGTATACGTGGAGGCTGGTCTCTTCTCCGCGGTACTGTCCGCGTTCTTGATCGGTGAATATCCCTCCTTACAACCGGACCGTACGGCGATGATGATGTATACCCTCGAGCGAATCGCTTCGCAGACTGCGGGCTACAACTTTGCGGATGGGAAACTAGTGGCAATGAATATTCTCCCTACCATTTCTGCGCCCTTCCAGCCCTCCACCGTCGACATTCGTGTCAACATTCTCTGGTTCTCTAGCCTTCTTCTTAGCTTGATCACGGCATCGTTTGGGATGCTTGTGAAGCAATGGCTTCGCGAGTTTCTTGCCGTTGAGGTTCCTTCACCCCAGGCTCGCTTGCGCTTGCGACATCTCCGGGAGCCACAAGTCAAGGGATGGAAAGTGTACGAGATCGCAGCAACACTTCCACTCCTCCTACAGCTCGCCTTGGCCCTGTTCTTTGTGGGGCTTTGCTTCTTCACAGGGTCCATCCACTCGAGTGTCGAATACACAACCTTGCCACTTGTCGTCGCCTGGGCGCTGTTCTTCTTCGCTGTAACACTCCTTCCACTATTCTTCCCTCTATGCCCGTACAAGACCACACTATTGAAGACAGTTTTTGCTGGTTTTCATCGCGCTTTGACATCCATGGCGACGTATAAGTGGGCTGTCTTCGTTCCTCCCAAGCTAAGCATTCCTGACGAACTCACGGTCGTCGACAATCCCGAAAGAGATGTTGAAATCCTCCTATCCGTGGATGCCATCCAGGCCAGTGATGAGCTCTTGGGCACGACCATAGCAGAGGCCCTCCAATATCTCCGCCCAGATTGGAAAGGAGTTGCATTTTTTGTGCTTCATGCCCTGTCACACCGTCTAGAGACAACCTCTGTCACCTCTAGGGATAGGACTCAACCCAATGTCTGGCCATTCCACACGCCGAACCCCTTGGCATTGCTCCGATCACAAACGAGAGACGCCATCATCGAAATATTATACAAAGGTGTCAACGGGTTGCGTGAACCATACACTGGCAGATTAGTGGCTCAGTCATGGCGACTTGGCCAGGTTACTATCGAAGAAAACAGAGACACTATGCTATTCTGCGTCTTTTCTATCATCATGTCGAGCATCACACCCACATCGGCCTCTCTTACCCCGCCAGACGTTCTTTCATTTCTACGATTCTACCTAACGCACGAACAATACGGCCCTGCTATATGTAAGGACCTGCTGCAACTCGTCTATCTTCCCCATTTCACGGAGAAACAGATGTCGTTTACCTCGTCTGAGTCTGTAATGCTCCGCTTGGCTCCGATGGCGAGTAGCGTGAGCTTAGCATTCTCATTTGGACAGAGATTCCGAGTGGATCCGGACCTTAATCACACTCGATACAAGCTAAGGGCCGAGCGGATGACCACGGTGTCTGGTCTCGTTGATGGTATAACCTCCCTCGCAGGCGTTTTAGAGCTGGGATACGAACAAGGGTCACAGCTTTATGATACGTTCAACGATGTCGTGTCCCAGTGGACAATCAGAAACTTCTCGCTCTTTGTGCAAGACAGAAGCCAATCCCCAGCAGACGAACTATTCGAGATGTCAACATCGAAATTCTTGCTTCGCTCCATCATCGAGGATATCAGAACCCTACCTGCTGGTATTCCCGGACGAAAGCAAGAGCGTGACATTCAGACAGCAGGTATCGCGTCGGCTCTATTGAGGACTATCCCGTTGCTAGTGCAGCCTGTACGATTTCCGCAGAACAACGGACGGAAGGGGGATCTTCGCGATCACTTCCAGGAACTGCTGCTCTTAGCTTGGAGAGATGACCATATTGCACTCGTCATTAGCAATGCCTTATTACATGAGGTCAAATCTCTAGAATTCACGGACTGGACGGACCTATTCCAAGAAAAGTCTCCAGAAACAGGTACTCATCATTTTTCTCATTATTATTACGCAGGAGTTCGCTCATGAGATAATTGATTAGAAGCGATACAAGATGGCTCTTTCGATCGTCTTCTGTCCTTCTTCCTGGAAAAACTATGCGAATGTTCAGCCCTGCATGATGCATACTCGGGCTTAACGTCAACGCTGGAGCGTTGTTACCTTGCAATCATCATCTTGGCTTCGTTAAAGTTATCTGCAACTGTACGCCAAAGGGGACGCTACCTCCTTTCCCTGCACGCTATTCGAATCCGACACCTCACTAGTATCCACCAACTTGGACTCGATGGGCATGACTATATCCATTCTCTTGCTCAGCGATGCCTATCCGTCGTGCACTGGCATACTGAGTCCCAGAAACTCGCAGATTGCGTTGATCATATACATATGAGGACGGCTTCGGGGCTCAAGCGGCCGTTGGGCTCACAAGCAGCCTGGGACTCATTCTCCGAAGAAGACAGCCTATTCCCAGACCGCCTTATAGGGGTTCTCGCTCGGCTCGACGGTCGCCCGTCGAGAGACAAAGTGAACAACTACCGTGTATTGCGCCTAATGGCACTCTGTTCGATACGAAAAGTCACAGAATGCGCCTCTGCAGTGAGCCGCTGGAAGACAGTGGCTGAAAGGGGCATGCGTCTACGACGGATAGGTGTGAACCCACTGGCAGAAAACATACCGCTTTTCTGGTTGGAATTGTTCGAGCAGGCCTTCGATTCGAGCCCCGCAGACGTTCAAAACAGTCCCTCATCTTCGATTCATGGTAAAGCCTGTGAGTTCCATTTTAGCAGAGACACGTCCGTGCAATATCTGATTTCCAACATTCGCAAAGTACAATTAATAGAGCGGCTAGCCACTGAGAAGGATGCTCCCTAGTAGTATGCAGCTTGTTCACTCCGGGTAACAAGTTATACTCAAGCGGACTTTATGCGATTACTCTGCGGCCGCACATGTTGAACTAGCGACTCGAATCCAGGATTACGATCAATATCACTGCAGTTTCTCGTACCGCCTGCAATCTTTGACGAGCATCTCGAGAAATTAGAACAATTCCAGTTGTAGGGGATCCCGCACGAATACCGAGCATCCCTTTTCTTAGGTCCGAACAGTACGTATACGTCTTTTGGACTTCATCAAAGGCAAGAAAAGGCCCGCTCGGTCGTTTCACAAAACTCGCTTTGCGCATTTAAGTTGTCCGATTCGATGCTCGACAGCGTGGGGTACTGCCAGTGCAGTTAAGTATGGGTAGAAGATGCTTATGTCAGTGTTGAATTTTGAGTCTCTGTGAAAGCTCTGGCTCAGGAGTGACTCACCCGGACTGCTGATATAAGTGTGATGAGGTCGTCCCATATCTGCGGTGTTTATGCCACTGGTATTGGCACAGAGACCCGTAACACGCAGATCTACTAGTAAAGTACCGAATCACTTGAACGTCCTACTTGCTTGCAATGACATTAGTATGACTTGGATACTCGACTTGAAGGAGGCCTACGCACCCGACTTGGAGAACCTGAAGGCTCATGCATCCGACGTGGAAACGTAAGAACCCGACAAAGCATCTGACAAAGCAATACTCAACTTGGAAGAATCGAAACAGCGCACCTCGTCCAATCCATCTTCTTCAATCTACCTTCCCCCTTGCACCACCCAACTCGCCCAGGTCTTCCGAAACTGTGGCATGGACGAGCCGGTTCCCCTTGAGAGCACGATTTAGACTTGAGAACTCCGAATTTGCCAGCGTGACGAATATCCGGTCAGTGAGAGATTGGAACGATTCTGGAATATGAATAAGTGTGTCGTATAGACGGGGCTCCCTCCCCACTGGCAGCATCGAGCTCGCCTTCGTTTTATGAAGTCCAAAACACTCGTACGCGCATTTGGGGCTTCATAGAGGGCAAGACCGTCGAAATCCTGTGTATATTGAGGTACTGTTGAGCGTGGAATCTTGAATCTTGACGCACCGGCATGGATAGAGGCTCTGCCAGAATCTCTCCGTACTGTACAGGCCGGTCTCGTCATGATTTCCTCGCCTATCAACGTAAGTATCTTGGTCGAATACTTCGAGGTGGCCCGACTCCAATACATACTGTACCTGTAACACCTTGGATGTTAGTGCATGTCGCGTGATTCGTGATTCGTGAAGGGATAACGCTTGTGAGCATGAGAATTCACTCAGCATGGTATTTGGCCTCGAATGTGTATTACAAGTTGCCAGTGCAGGTATACGTAGAACTTCCTCTATCTCAATCACTGTTCCAGCCCCAGGTCATCGAGAGACGGGAGGGAGTCGTGAGTCGTGAGCCATCCTGAATATATTGAGGTTGGGGTTGAGCAATGGTAAGAGACGTGCTCACTGCTGTTTTCCTCGGCGACATTTGATTTGATTAGTTTGCCTGTCAGAAGAGTTGAGGTCTGCGCTTGTGGCTTCTGGTACGTTTGGTATTCGGCTTGCCGAGGAGCCACAGCCCTCTCGGGTGAGGAGCGTGTGGAAGACAAGAGGTGGTAGTATATATCACCTACGTTTCTTTCGAGGAATGAGAATCCAAGACGTCGACGTGGAAGGAATAATAATCCAAGACGTGGAAGGAATTAGAAAGCTTGAGGGTAGAGAGTCGAGGTTAAGAACATACCTCTAAGCACCACTAGAGGACAGAAGGCAAGGCCAGGATTTACAACCTCACCAGCACCGGACGAGCATCCCTCAAAGCTTTTATGAAGTCCAAAACACTCGTACTCGCGTTTCGAATTTTATAAAAGACAAGAAAAGGCAAGCTCCGGTGCCGCCGGCTTCTCATGCTTGAAATATCGAGGTAACGTCAGTAAAATACGCTCATGTCGAACGTTAAATCTTGACGCACTCGCATGATGGAGGCTCCGAATCTCGCTAGGGGGAGTGACTCATCATCACTCCCACCACGAACCGTTAACTCACTCCGGACCGCTAACGGCTCTCCTGGAGTGCATTTCGTACTCTAGTACGTACCGGCAACGACGTACTGTAGCCACAATGTACCCTCCTCTCCATGTTGCCAAGTAGATTTTGCCCATGTCGAGTGATTTGCCTTCGAAACTGGCATCGAGATAGACTTGGCGTATCTGGCCTCACTTGGGTAGATCACCGTCGGCGGCAGCGTGTGGTTGGTTAGCGTGAACTGAGCCAATTATAATTGAAGGCTTCGTTAAGTATGTCAGCCTGAGCGGACCCTAATCGCCAGTGTTCTTCTCTGAGGCCAAAGTCAGGCTGTGTCTCGTATCTGGAGACCGGCTTCCACTGGCATCATGGCGGCAGTCCTTCGAATGGAATGGAGAGGCGACAGGTCACTGCAGAACGCCAACCAGCCCAGCGGGACACTCCGCTCCATGAGATTACTATTGGCGGATGGCGAATGATTAAGGAATGTCTGATCGTGTCATCGTGGCGGTATCCGAGTCTTCGAAGCTACGGTATCCGAGTCTTCAGCTTCGGTATCCGAGTTTTCGAAGCTACGGTATCCGAGTCTTCAGCTTCGGTATCGAGTCTTCGCAGCTACGGTTCTGGGGTGGGGCAAGGAGGAGGAAGGAAGGGCAACGAAGGGAG
>JAXQGN010000058.1:0-126597 GCA_037039805.1 Irpex sp. M6601 | reverse complement strand
TCATAACCGGCTGAGCCGTAGCCGTTTGAACCGAGCCGTAACTTGGCGGCTCGGCGTGGCTCGGTCCATCACTTCTCGTCAAAAGCCATCAAAGCTGAACCGTGCTGAGCTGGGCTGCGCCATGAGCAACACTACTGCTGTTATCTATATTTAGCAGGCATTGAAGAAAGACTGAGGCCAAAGCCGGCTGCCATGCTGTCAGTGCAATATGTCCCGCAAAGCGTAAGAAATAACTAGGACAACTCAATTGCATCATATCCATACAATTGAGAATACTATCCGAAAGCCTGTGAATCATTCATATATTTTCGGTGGCCGCAACTACGAGCCACAGGCGGCAGAATCCGAATCTAAATCACTTCTTTATCGAGGAGTCAAGCGAGCGAATATGAGGACAATTTGACATGGATTAGAAGAAACACTGAGACCGTCAAGTGCAGACTTATAGTGATGCTTATGAAGAATTGATCTACCCCGTGACACATTGAGACAGCTAAGTTCAACCATATGATCATACATGGTTTCTGCGAGCACAAGCCAATATTCGATCGGGTACAAACAAGTGTGAAGCTAGTGATATCGACGACCAAGCCACGGTATTGAATGCTACTGTACATTGCGATAATCCTCCTAGAATAGCCACTCAATTATCTGTCTCATTACAACTAAGAACCACGTACCTGTTGCTAAAATTCCACACTTCAAGTGCAGTATGCACCGCTGAGGGTTGCCTCGCAGCAGGTAGGGCAAGCGCATCCGGCGAGGTAGACGAATTTGTCGGTTGGGCCACACTGGTAGATGAACGCGTTGCCACCGTTCAGGCTAGCATCTTGGGAGCAGCCCTCGGCACCTAAAGCGTACTTGAATATTGAGTCATTCGTTCGACGGTTATATGTGAACGTGAATTAACGTACCCGGAGAGTTGCAGGATCCGCCGATGGGGTTATATGCCTGCACGCTGAGGAAGGTAGCGGCGAAGACGGTGACAAGAGTGAAGAAACGCATGTTTAAATGAGGAATAAAGAGATAAATGTTGTTGAGAGAGGCTTGGTGGATCTGCGGCTCTGTGGGTTGGTTATAGCTGTACCAATGTGGGCTTTATATATGGTTCACCTCACAAAGGCGCTAGCTCAACGCGGACGATACCATCCACTGTGTAACCTATAATTCTCCGACATAGCAGAGGAAATGGAGTACACAGGGTGTGCCGACCCGGACTCACCGCATGGACATGTGCGGCTATCGGGTGTACTCGTATGTTTGAAGCCTGAGATGACTATCATCAGGAAATGGGGTAATTCTTCGTTTCGGGGAATAATCAACGACGCACCTCTAGTGGAAGATAATAACACAAATGCGACTTGCAGTTTACTTTGACCTCAAAGTGGCATTTTTAGGCACTTATTTAGCTTCTGGCAGCATAATTACCTTGCCTTCTGTAAGTTAAAAGGTGACCATCCTGACTTTATATGCTTGATAGTCATACAATATATTAATATAATGAACTATAATGCACTGACATTGCTCACCTTGTGAGTATTGATCCGGGCCTGGCGTTAAACATAGCGAAGCAGCAAGCGGAAACTATGTTCGATAACTTACATGACAGATATGGGGACATCCGAAGAATATCGGCAGATATGACCTGTGTCCAATGATCGACGAAGTATCAGAACGACACGCAGTGAGTACTAAGAGCGCATCACTTACAGTGTTTTGCATAATAAATGACAGTTGCCCCGAATTTCGCGAGGGGCTAGACGCCAAATCAATGCCCTAAAGAGGAAGCGATAAGGCCTAGAGCTCGTGGAGTTAGGTCTTTTATGGGAAGCGGATCACGCACGGCAATCATTCTTACCGTTTCAGGCAGGCGACAAAGGCATGTAAAATTCTGGCGACTGTCATTTCTTTTGCAAAGCACTGTAACCCATCTAACTTTGTGTTTTCCCTGAACCGGCAACGGCGCGAGCTGCACAAGTGACGTAGACAACCCTGTCCAGGCTATACCAATATGCTTAATACCCTTCATTTTTGCTGTTTATAGCACTTACAGACCTACGTACCAAGTGCGTATCATCGTATTTTACACGCGGTCGCATGTCTCCGCTGCGCTGCCGGTAAGATAACAAGCCGACGCGTCGAGCCGCCAGCCTAGACTCCTCGACAAACCTGGAAATACGAGTAACAGAGCAAAAATAGCATGGAAGTTCGTGAAACCTTAGCCCACGACCCTAAGCTTGGTCTGTTGGCCGTAGAACGTCGCTGACTTAGGGCGCATATTCAGGCCTTTCAGCCTGCCAGGAGCTACAGAAGGCGAGGTGCTCATGCATGACTCAGAGTATAGCCTGCGTATACAAGTTGACTCGCGTTAACTACGAATCCTGAATGAGTCAGTCTGGTTGTTTAGCTTTAGTCGAAGTTGCTTGCGGTAATAAGTACTTACCTGTCATACTGAACGGCGGGTAACGCCGGTGTTGCACTAGTTCTCTTCGAATATTACAGGAAGGATGCCTATACTGACAGTGTATATGGGGTCTGTTCAAGTTGAGGAGAAATGAACTAAGTCTGTAGTATGCTGTTCAAGTTTGAGTCTGGGCTACCCTGAAGTTGGATTGCCGGGAAAATACGGTCTGAAATCATGAATCCCACGCCACAAAGCCTGGACGAGCGCCTGATGGCACCTGCCCACGGCCATCATACCGTCACTTAACAAGCAGCGGGGAATCGGGCTGCACGCATCAAGTGCCTTGAGACAGCAGAGTTTGTTCATACAATCATACATTATTCTGTGAGCATAGGCCTATGTTCGATAGGGCTCAAATAGCTGAGAATCTAGTGACATCGGTGGCTACTATGGAACCTGGATGCTACACAGTTCTCCTGCAATAGCGACTTAAATAACCATCTTGGTGACAGCATCTGGGAGCGACGTACCTATTGATAGGGCTACAGACCTTCAAGTACAGAAGGCACCGGCTGTGGTGGCCTCGCAGCAAGTAGGGCAAGCGCACCCGGCAACGTAGACGAATGTGTTGGTCGGGCCACATTCGTAGATGAACGCATTGCCGCCATTTAGGCTAGCATCTTGGGAGCAACCCTCGCCACCTGAGATGTAGACAATGAGGTCCCCATTTTAAATCATATAGCAGAGCGACCTGGCGTACCTTGAGGGCTGCAGGATTGACCGATGGGGTTGTATGCCTGTGCGCCGAGGAACGCGGCGGTGAAGGCAGTAACAAGGGTAAAGAAGCGCATGATTGGAATGTAGGTACTTGATTTGGGTGTTGTGTGTAGGAAGAGGCTGTTGGTCTCTGAAGTACGGCTGAATCTTGCAGGGGTCTTATATACGGCTGGGAGCAAGGGCGTTAGCTGGAACTGAGCATTCGTGTTAGTGTCCGCAGTGTGACGTGAACATATTCGTCACGAGATTCCATTAAGTATCCGTGGTGTATGCCGACCTCTCGAAGGGGTTTGTGCGACCATCGGGCGTGTTTGAAGCCAGGAGGATACTATCAGCAGAGATAGAGTCAATTCTGCATTCCGTCAGAGAAATGAGCGATGATACCTGAAGAGACACTGCTCGCAGACAGTGCATTCTGATAAAGTGGTGCCCCCAAAATGCACTTGTATCCACTCAAGGAGTCCTTAGCAATGCACTAGCCATGCGTCTAATGCCTGTGAAGGCTGAAGATGGCCATTTCTGCTACGCATACCTGAATCCGCAAAGGACTTTGCGTCTGTCTGTAGTCTGTTATGAGCTAAATCCGCAAGTAGCATTGATCAATAGGTACCTCCTCTCTGCCTAGTGCAACTCCAGCGTTAATCCACGGCGGAACACAGATCGCAGCGAGCGCAAACGGTCCCAAACGGCAAATGACAGACTCCACAAGACTGAGATAGTCCGAGAAATTACGGAAAGTAACATCGTGTTCAATAGTCAACGATGCAGTAAATGACCTGCAGCCAGAGCCAGAAGGAGCGCATCAGCCTCATTGACCCTACCCACCTGCCACTTTGTTTTTCCCGTAAAATGGTCAGTGGCGGCATCACGGCCTGCACAAGTAGCGCAGACAATGCTGCTTAGACTAGACTGATATCCCTGGTCTGTTGTTTCTGTGCCATTTATAGCATGCAGATGCGCACCATCGTAGCTGTGTCGCATACGTACGCTGCAAGCCGACATATCTGGCCACCAGCCTAGTCTCCTGGATAACCCTGACCATATAAGCCAGTATAGTACACTTGGCGTTTTAATGCATTTCGGGGCCGAGATAGCACAAAGGTGCTGTAGAAAGGTCGTCCACGGCCCAGAGATTTGTCTCCTGGTCTTAGAAGTTCACTGGGTTTACCGCTGCACACAGTTTACTGAGTCAAAGGGACGATGCAAATATACATATATACGGCTCACTTTACACCTTCAGAGTCACCAGCTGGGAAGGAGCTCCTCCCCAATCGAAAGTGAGTCGTCTGCTGGTTCGCGTCGTCCCAGTCAAACTCATGGAATTCAGCAACTTGAATCGTCTACTTATTACGCTGTCGGCGCAGGATAAAATTCGATGTTTGTGCATCAGTAGCCGTACATTATCGTGATATGCAATACCTAAACCACCATTGCATAGATATCTTGCCAGTCGAGCTCGAATGATAGTGACTGAGTAAGTGACAACTTGAACTTGCTGAGGCTATTAGCCGCCCCATTATATCCAAGGCGTCTATAGCACGTGGAGTGCAACATACGCGCATATCAAACGCGTTTAGCCTGGTCGTCTCTTGTCTCTAACCACCACCTCATCAGCACTTCATCCTCTCAACAACCTCTTCTACCTCACTCGACTCTTAACGGAACAATGTCTGGACGCGGTAAAGGTGGAAAAGGTCTCGGAAAGTGCGTACATTCTCAATCACAGCAGTGTGGCCATGTCGTGGTGGCGGTACACCCTCAGGATCGGTCTGACGTTGTCTTGCTTTTTGAACTGTAGGGGTGGTGCCAAGCGTCACCGTAAGATTCTTCGTGATAACATCCAGGGTATCACTAAGCCCGTACGTGTTACAATTAACACAGTCATCTGACTGTGGCCAATAACTGAATGTTCCGCGGGGCTAACATGTAATATGCTGTTGTTTAGGCCATCCGTCGTCTCGCTCGTCGTGGCGGTGTCAAGCGTATCTCTGGTCTTATCTACGAGGAGACTCGTGGTGTCCTGAAGATCTTCTTGGAGAACGTGAGTATTCGCTATGTCTTCAGGCTTGGTCCATACCATATGCCACACGTTTTGTGGAGGCCTCCGCGAAGTCCTTTGCCTCATGTCACTTGGCCTCGCCCGGTATAGCCCGATATAGTTGAATCTGCGCTGACGTGACTCTTTCTTTCTAGGTTATCCGTGACTCGGTGGGTCTAACATTACATGGCGTTTAGCTACTGTAGATCTATTCCCTTGCTTACCTAACCTAATATCTTAACAGGTCACATACACCGAACACGCTAAGCGGTGAGTCACTCATTTACACTTGCATGTTCCTTTTTATCGGAGCTACCTTTCCACACCCACCTACATCTGTCCATCTCCTCTCACGTGCTTTGTCCTTTGATGCCTTTCGACTGTGAGAATTTGCCCCTTGAATAAAAGCTGATATCTTTCCTTTCCTTTTGTTCAATAGCAAGACCGTCACTGCCCTCGACGTCGTCTACGCTCTCAAGCGCTCTGGCCGTACCTTGTACGGTTTCGGTGCTTAAGCGTCGGCCTCACACCACCAAACAATCAAGGACTTCAAGTGCTCAGGCGACTGGTTACTGTTCTGGTATCCCCTTGCCTTACGATCCCACCATATTGTGCAACATTTCTCGTTCCCAAATCCTCGCGCAGATTCACTCGATGCTTCTCCGAGAAAGTCGGACTTTGGTATTTGGTGGCCTGAACGATGGATTTATATCCGGTGACAGCTGGTTGTGTTTCGAAATGCTCATATATAAACCAAGTACGTTGAGACAATGAAATTATGCCTTCTACATGATACTCTACGGGAACGACAGGCATGCCGGTAATAATAGGTTGGATAGTGTTGAGTCTTCAAGCAAAATATCGCGCTCGCAGATAAGATACGGCATCAGTCAGTCTGACATTTGACAGGCGCATGGAAGGGGCTATCAAAATCCTGCCCCCGCCTCTCTGGTAACAGAGATTAAAAAAATTACAGCAATTACTCACCATACACCGTTACCAAGCACTTGCTCTATCCGTAAAGCGTTAGTACTCTACGAATGAGGCAGGTGTATCAGTTTGATCGCGGGATTGCATCTGCGAGCGCCATTCGCACATGGTGCCCACGCGGGCTTTTAGACGCGAAGTCTAATTCGCCGTTTCAAGTCGTTTCGTACTCTGACGAAGGGAGTGTCACTGGCAGAACCACATCCTCAGGTATGTAACAATGACAGCAGAGCTGTTGACTACTGACAGGATAGCTATGTTGTATGTTAGGCATCAACCCTGTGGGAAAAGACTGCAATATGTCAAGTTGACGCATATGACCAGGGACACAAGCTACATACGATTGGCTCAGACACAATTAATGGACATTATAGACCAGCTTACTGTCGAGAGTGGTCATATTACAAGATCCGAAATTGATATCGCAGGTATGTCACCAACGGCGCGGTCTCCGGCCCTATACTGACTCTGCTCTGGAACACGCAGATGGCCATGGAACGGACGCTCTCAGTAAGTTTCGGTGACAAGATGCGATTGGGGCACAAAGAGAATATGCCGGCGGCGGGGAAGAAGCTTAAGCTTCATACCTTCAAGTGAGATAGCTTGTATGTTTGGTGAGATCCGTGACTGATAGCGTGCTTGATAGGACAAGCTTGAACGGTTTAACCAGTAACATCGCACTGGTTCTACGTAACGAGTACAACATGCAATCAACGCTCATGAGGTGAATAACATACTTTCCCATACTTTACTACTCGCGGCTACCTTGTAGCCAATCGTCAAATTCACAGTTTAATGCTACGCACGCTCGGCCGGGTTGTGTCGCGCAATTGGCATATCATACGCTCAAGGTCCGTCCTGCATTATGCTATAACCCACACAGCAAGGCACCTACTGACCAGCTATCGATCTTTCCAGACCAGAAATGACATACGGATACGTCAATGAGTTATTCTCAAGATCGTTTTTCGTCCGTGAAGATTTCTAGCGGCACCCCGCACCCCGATGCACGGTGTCTTACACCCCGCCTTGCAGTCGATTGGCCATGCACTTGCACAATACTGTCGCTGGTTATCTCTCGCTTATGGTCTTCGTGAGTAATGAAGCACGTAATCCAGCAGCAATGTTCGTGCAGGGTGACTCGTTCATTCATCGATTCGCATTTTGGTATGTCTAACGACTTTTTAGATAAAAGCACCCCATAGAAGTCCGCAGGCCACTTCTGCTCCTGAAAGTTGTGGAAGAGGGCTTGGAAGTTGGTACACAGCGAGCGTAGATTATTCGCCGAGCTTCAGCCGGTAGCACTTTTTGATCGACTGATAAACTTTACGAGATCTCGAATTTTCGGTACAGATCTTCCGGACTCATTCCGCGGACTTTGAAGATCACTAGCCAACCAGGAACGTCTCTGCCCACTTTTTCACTCCCGCCAACTCGGGCTATCACAGCAAGATGCAGGCTCTAGTCCTCGAGGCATGGTTAGTCAGCCCACAATTATCTTCTTTGCAAAAATGGGATATAAACCGTGGGCGGGTCGCCGACAAACACCTCGCGTTCCCTCTCTTTCCCCCTCGCCACCACCCCCTTCCTCCCAGTCAGTGCAAGCAGGATGTTGCCTCCCCCGTCCTCAGATGCACCTGTGCTGTCCCCCGCGCAGACTCTTGTGGATGGAAGGATACCGCAGAGGTATAGCGTGGTCAAGCGGTACACACTGCTTGTTATCTTCTGTCTGGCACAGTTCCTCGATGCCATGAACAATTGCGCCCTGTTCTCTGCGATTCCCAGTCTCGTTATCGACTTGGGAATGACTCAAAACGAATCGACATGGATTATTGCCGGGTTCCAGCTCACGTTCTCGTCTTTCCTCCTGATTGTGCGTAATAACTTTGTCTCGCCACATCCACCGTGCTGACCATCCTCTTTAGAGCGGAAGGATCTCAGATGTGTACAATCCTAGTATGTATACAACGCTCGTATCACCCACCGGGCATCAATGCTAATTGTCTTGCAGAGTTGTCGTTTATCACTGGTATCTTCATGCTTGGGGTTCTGTCCATTGGGGCTGGGTTCGTGAACAGCAAGATAGTGCTCATCGTGCTTCGTGCACTCAGCGGTCTCGGTGCGTTTCTCCCGTTTCTTCGTTTCTAAACAAAGGCTCATCAGCGTTTCCATGTATCCCTCCAGCTGCTTCCCTCACGATCCCTTCTGCACTTTCCCTGCTGGTTGACGTCTTCCCAGAGAAGAAAGAGCAAGCTCGTGAGTCGCGTTCCTCAGCTTCGTGCTTTCTTGCTTCGGAAACTGAATCCGGCATGTTTAGGGGCCATTGGCATCTTTGGAGGGTGTGGCGCTGTCGGCAATGGTAAGTCTACTTATCGAATCTGTTATGAAACCTTGCTTCATGTGTGCTTACCCAAATGTAGTCCTTGGCCTTATTGTCGGCGCTATCTTCGTTCAGTATGCCAACTGGTCTTGGGTCTTCTGGTTTGTTGCGATCGTCGCAACCCTCATTGGTGTTGCCGGTACCGCCTTCATCCCAGGCGGCCTCATGCCGACGACTCCTGTCGTTCCAGGGAAGCCGAGATGGAAGGCCTTGGATCTGGGCGGCGTTTCTATCCTTACAGGTAGGCTCAGCGTGTGTTAGAGTTTGGGAGAAGAGCTAACTCTGTTGCCTGAATTAGCTGCCCTCATCTTGTTCATCTTTGCCGTTACTTCTGGCGGCGCATCCACCGGCTGGGACACTCCGACTGTTATTGCCCCCCTCATCATCTCTGTGATTATGATAGCTGGCTTCTTCTTCTATGAGACGCGTATCCCGGTCGCCACCGCTGCAGTGTAAGTGAAACTCGTTTTGCCAACGTTCAAATGCTTACAGCTGGCCGGACGTCTAGGCCTCCTCGCACATGGTTCCTGCCGAACTTCAGCTCGCTTTTCGGTATTGCCTTGATGCCCTTCTTCTGGTGGACCGTCAGCTTCACCATCCTCACTCCTCTCTGGCAAGACGTGTACAAGTGGAGTGCCATCTCTGTCGCACTTCGCATGTAAGTCGACGTCTTAATCTATGTTCTACGATCTGTTCACTAACAACAAATCATCCAGGATCCCCATCGGCGCACTATCTCTCATCGTTTCCTTCTCGGGCGTTCTCTCCGACATCTTCCCTCCCAAGTACATCCTCATCGTCTCCCATCTACTTCTCATCGTTGCCACTACCCTTCTCGCCCTCGCCGATACTCCTAGCAAGTACTTCTCTCACATCCTACCCGCCTTTATCCTCGGGTCCGCTGGAGCCATGGGCGCGTACACCCACACCAACATCGCCATCTTCCGTTGTGTTCCCTCCAGCATGGCGGGCACAGTCGGTGCCATCTTCAACTGTGCTCTGCAGCTCGGCGGTGCTGTCGGTATTGCGGCCGTGTCATCCATCGAGACATCTCTCGAAGTGGATTTGCCGAAGAACGACGAAGGCATCGTTACGGAGTACAAGGGTCGCGCTGCGGCGTTCTGGTTCTTACTCGCCGTAGTCTGTGTGGAGCTCTTGAACATCTTGGTATTCTACAAGGTCGAGAAGGCCGAGAACTTGGACGTCGAGTCAAAGGGGCAAGATGAAGCATACGACAAGGAGAGAGATGCTGATGAAAAGGACCTCGATGTGGCTGTGACAGAGGACCGCCTGGACCGAATCGTGCCCGATTTGGAGAAGGAAAACATATCGACATCAGAAAAGGCCAAGGAGGTGCGGTACGAGCTTGAAGAAGTTGTTTGATTTTATTATGCATCCACCCTCCGGTCGATTCAGAGATCTCTTCTGCTGCTATCACACCTGCTTTCTACTCAATTGCTCACACCTATCTCATATACATTTCTTACTTCTACGACTTTCACGTTATCACCGCTCACGCCTTCATGCATGTTCCTCCTGGGTTAATTGTCGCTACTTATGGACTTTCTAGACATCATAGATCTCTTCACCCTTTCTACGCCATCAGTTCAAGTTCACGTCTCCTCAATGTTTCCTCCTCGTCTTTGCGTTTGCACGTTCCCTTTCCATCACATTAGACCTCATCATTGCCTGCGATCATCACTTCATAGACCGGTAGTGTATCTGTAGATATCATCTCATGTTATCACTATTCCTTCTCATTACATACTTAGATGTGCTCGTTATGTACTCGACTTCTAACGCCGTTGATATTAATGATTTCCATTGACTGCTATCGAATATATGGGGCTGTGAGGTTGCTCGAAGCCACGAAAAACGGTATACATACCACCGAACATCAACCTTATATGTGCTATATACTCAACAAGAATACTGAGTCATTCAAATGCACATTATTCTCTCTCCCTTTACTATTAGAAGGTTTATGGGCGCAGCTCAGATACGTCGAACTTCACTGGCACTTGGGACCAAAACACAAAACTACAAGAGCATGTTCTCCGTCGAATGACTGGAATGGTAGAGTTACGTATACTGTAGATGCATAGATAGAGTACCACTATGCTGCCTCCGTTCGAATCACTATCGGCCATGACAGCGTGATCGTGGCCAGCTCTTCGGCGTCGAGGATGATGAAAGATCTGAGCGCGATCGCGATTTCAATCGAGATCATCAATGCCGACGTTTGATGCGTAATATTACCATATTTAGTAGGGTCTTCGGCCATATCATTGGCCCTCTGGTCGCCCTCTATTCGCTGGACCCCAACATGTCCGGTGTAGATATAACTATCCAATCGAACTTGTAATGGCAGCTAGCGGTCTGGTACCCACCAGTAGTGCTGCCTCCGAGGAACTCGAATCGGTGGACTGACATCCATCGTACATAGCATCATTTCGACAATAAGTACTGCTTCAGCAACCTTCGATTCGAAGTCGTACTCTGACATTCAGTGCATGCCATGCAGTACAGTTGCAAGCAATTCTACTGCCCCTCACATGGTATCCTTTAGTACTGCATGCGTATCACATAGCGCAGCAAGTATATCTATGGAACGGAAGTTTAGTCGACGTTCGAAATGTAATCTGGCATGTCGATTGAAGTCCGCCTCCGAGTCTCAGATGCAGACTGAGGGTGCATGCTCACTCCGACTCCGTCATGCCGAGCGGTCTCCACCCGCGGCGCACTCACCATGGCAGAATTTTCGCAGGCAACAGGGTGGGCGCAACTATTGATGTCAAATAGGCGTATTGAGTTGTGATAGAGTCCGAGACAGGTTTACGATACAAGGAGCGCGGTGGTGGGTGTATACAGTAGGGCTATGTGTGAGGTGGAGGAGTGATGCGGCGCAGTGGCATTGAATTGTCCAGCTCGTCATACGCGGGTGATGATATATGAGAAATATAAAACATAAAAATGGTTGAATGAGTGTTATGGAAATTGCTACGAGACAATGTCAACAATACAGTACGGTGGATAGGTGATGCTTCGCTTACCCAGGGTATGTTGGACACAAGACTCGTGTATGGAGACATGAAGATGAAGCATGACATCTCATGAGGGTATCGTCTGGTGAAACATGAGTCGGTCAGGTAAGGACGTATGAAGTGGAAAGCGTACAGACATTTGTGCGTTGTTATCTTGGCCTCTTCCTCGTCGAGGACATTGTATGGCTCCGGTGAACGGAGGGGATGGCGGCCGCAAGGAAGAACAAATCAAGAGTCGACGACAAATGCTGTCGTAAATTCATTTTCGTGTAGTCGTGGCACCAATTCTGAGAGAGGAGTCTGCTGAGGTGGAGGGGTGAAGAGGAGGTATGAAAGACTCGTCTGACGAGGCTTGGGGAGACCTGCTATGTCAGAGGATCGCCAACTTTTATACATCCTTATGTCGGTCCAGCTCCGGCTGGATTCTGGGCTTTACAACCATCGGGGTTCATGTCCAATGACATGCTGCTGGGAAGACCGGGAGGAAGAAGCAAGGTTGTCAGCGTGTGTACGACTCATTCCGTCTCAGACTCCACCGACTGGCAGCTGTCTGATGGAATACATCCGAATAATTGCATACAGGAACATGCGAGATGCGAACGCTCAGGTTCGCGTACTTCGACATCGCTCGCAAAGAGAGAGCTCTTTGGAGCACGATGTCGGCATGCGGCCTGCGTCGATGGTATGGAGGTGGGGCGGTGCGCTTCGACAGAGACGAGCATAGCTTTTGCATATAGCAGTATCGTTATCCCATATGACGAAGACCTGAATATCTTTAAATTACCTGAGAAACCTGGACACACCTGAGTAGTTCTAGAGCGTCAGTAAAGACATCCGTGGCTCATGCTGGATTGGACGCCCGTGGCACAACCGCAATTACGAAGGCGGGCTTTCAACGCGGGGTCCATCGCTCGATAAAAGGATAGCTTGAATACCAGCATGAGGTTCTGGGGTGAGCACGAGGCTTGATGTGCCCGGACAAGGGCGATCCACGACAGATTGAATTGGCTTTAAAGTAGTCAAGGTATTCAAACCTGACAAAAGGTCCGAGATTCAGTTGTGTTGTTCTGTCTCTGTTCCGTCAGAATGGTAAGTAACCTGGTACAAAATCTACGTGTTGTTGGTTTAACACCGTCCGGAGTATGAAACCGTCGGGCACGCGTCGTCAGCGATTTGTCCACATATGACGGTAAGGTGGAGAACGTACTTGCCGGTAATTGAGTAATGTAAGTGTACATATTCAAGGAGACTTGTGTATGGCGTGCCGCTAAGGATCATGTCATTGTCAGTTGTGTCAAGTGCTTGTAATATCGGACGCACGCGATTGCAGCCCTCAAACCACATCTCTTCTCACGCACATGAGAAAGCATGGTGCAAAGGCGGCGATACAACTGGTATAAGGACAATTAGCAAGGAACCGCTGACAATCCCTTGTCTTGAAGCCTGGAAACCGCGTTAGTGCGTGGAAGCCACGACAGGACAAATCCGGACTAGCAGAAAATCGATCCACTGTGCCATTGTCGACACGTCGGTCTATACTGCGTGCATCGACGTTGCTATACGCATCAGTCAATGACCACATACATCGCGTAGGCTGAGGTCTCACTATCTATAGAGTTGTTATTTGCAACGGTGGAGCAACGACTGCTGTTCGTACTGGTGACTATCACTGATCGATATCATGGTAATTTCCGCTCAGCGTGTGGTCTCATGTCGCAAACATAGTAAGGGAGTATGCCAGCGAAGCAATAGAAGTTAATACATGCCGTCTCTATTTCATAAAAAGAAGTACACACGGTATAGAATGAGATTCTTCGGGAGAAGTCAGATGTGTATGTCGATAGGTTTCGGGTTCTTGGTGCATGTACGTTCTTCATTATAATCCGTTCTCGTTCCGCTGTGCCCGGAAGATTGTGAACGACATCGTTGCTGGAATCCGGTTGTTACGAACTTTTGAGCTGGTAAAGCAAAGAATGGTTGCTTCATCATCTGCATGTACGATGTTATGACTTCCTCATTGGACGGCCATCGCGGTATAGAAGCAACGGAGACGGTGAGCGCGGAACCAGGCGCTATGCAGTATACAAATACTGATGTATTCGGATATAGTTCGAACGTACGACCAGACTCGCGACGCCACGCTGAGGCGCACACAGCGAGGGGCTTACCGGTCAAAGCTTCCCCAGGAAAACCAGAACGTTGTGTCTGCCGAATCACTGTTGATTGATATTTGATACACATGGACGTAGTGTTCAAACGATACACCTAGAAGACCGTTAGAGGACTATCTAATAATCGTTGGCATGAGTTTAGGGCTTACAAAGGCATTCACCCCTTAATCTTCAGTGATTTCCATCGCCTCGTCTTCCGGTTGAGCAGTCTGAGCACGTCCCTTCCCTTTCGTCGACTTGCCGCGACCCCGCCTGCCTCGCCCTCGTGGAGCCGAACCGGTCTCGTTCCCCACCAGTTCTTCCACCGTACCGGTAATTTTCTTCTTAGAAGAGGTGGATACAACTGTGGAAGGAGATATCTCCGCGATAAAAGCCAGATTTGATTGATTTTTCGGCTTCAGCTCAACTTCTCTGAACCGAATCCGCCGTTCTGTGTTAGCGACATGCGCCAGGCCTTTCTTGTTACGTTCAGCTTGGTCATCTGTAGTAGACCGTTGTAACATGACTCTTATGATGCGGGAGTTGGTTTGCTGACGTACCTTTGGAGTCTGTGAAGAGCAGCTCAGTCCCTAGTAAGGACTGATGTTCTCCCTTGAAAACTGTTCCTGAGAGTTGCAGGAACGGAGTTGGAGTATCAAGGCCCTGACATAGTTGTAAATAGTCTCAAGAAACCAAACATGAGGGAGCGGAGTTAACTCGACTTACAATGAGGCGGTAGGAAGAAGTGCTCGGCACTAATGTTGGTTCGACACTTCCGAGGTCAAGGGTCACGTACTCAACCTCTTCAATAACCTCGCCGTCAATTTGCTCGTACTCTTGATCATCTGCAAATTTCTCTACCTGGGTAAATCCCTGAAGTAAGGATGGTTCAGCATTCATACTGTAGCCATATCGTGGTTAGTGGCAGCTGAAGGTAATACTGAGGCGCCCACGGCACACCGATGTGCGCTAATGCCACGCAGCTGCCACGTGAACTGCATTATTCACTCAGCGACTAGGCTTGTACTTGTACTCGCAACTTGAACTTTGAATCCGCAACGCAACCTCGATAGCAAAACAAGGTATGAATAAAAGTCCTAGCCATTCATTGCTCTCGATTCTAACATTCTCAAAGCAGTCGTATGGGATCTACCAGCTTAAGACAAACAACTGGCATCACGTTCAGTAGACTAATGGCTCAATCGGTCTAATATAAGCCACTGACCTGGCCAGCCTATGGGTAAAGGCAATCTGAATGATAAACCGTGAACCCAGCCCCTACGGTGGCAGCATCGCGACGATATAGCCGTCATATGAAAAGTGACGTGCTAACTTCACGAGATAGCGTTTCAAAGAGCACCGTCCCTTCTAGGCAACGCTGGCCCGAAGTCACATTATGATTTAAAGTATCAAGTACGTTCTATCCTCCTCCCTATAATGGTCGTATTGAGCCAATGCACAGTATCTTTCCTACCTCCAGATCCCATTCACTGACGATGTCGGTGCCGATGAGTTTGCACGCGCAGCTCGCCGACAGCTTGGTGAAGCAGTCCGGAAGACGAGGTTCGGCAGGCAGTCAAAACGATTTACCTTTCGCTGCTTTCGGATACTCTTCTGTTTCTTCGCACCTTGCAAGAAGCCCCGACGTCGTAACAACTATTGCCCCTATATGTCGAATCTTGACATCGAAGATACCGACTTCGTCCACATTTGGACGAAATGTCTTTGGGGCGCGTTATTCCTCTCTATTCTTGGCTTTTATCATATTATCGCACCCCTGATTCGTCGCTTTTCACTTTGCTTCTCGTCGAAGCCCTGCAAACTATGAACTCCGCTTAGGGTATAAGTACGTCGCGCCGCCACACTCTTCTCGCATCTCTTCTTTTCTCCGTCCCCTCTTTTCCTGCGTTTCCCGCTAGTTCATCGCCCAAACCACTGCAACTCAAACCCTACAGTCTTACCTACACTCCCTCGAAATGTCGACACGCGCCACTAAAGTCTCAACGGCCTTCCTCTTCGTCTCTCTGCTGGCCTTGACGGCTCTCCCTTCCACGAACGGAAGACCCTGCGCGGAACACTCGACCCATAGCACCTCACACATCCCCACTCCGACGACTCACATTGCGACGACACATACCAGTGGCTATACGAACACTTATCAACACCACCATACCACTACCAACGGTAATGGAAACGGCAACGGGCAAGGCGCAACTTTGACGAAAACGGTCACAGCAACGACGACTACGACGGACTTTGTCACGCAGACGCACTCGCACCGAACGTCTCCTACTGGCACCCACTCGTCTTGGACGTCAGAGCCTTGGTCGAGTTCCTCTGCTTTCTCTGTGGCTGGTGCTGCTCCTTCTGCGCCTGCTTCCGGCTCGTCCTCGAGTTCGTCTTCTGGCTCCGGCAACGGA
This sequence comes from Irpex sp. M6601, assembly GCA_037039805.1. NCBI lineage: Eukaryota > Fungi > Basidiomycota > Agaricomycetes > Polyporales > Irpicaceae > Irpex > Irpex sp. M6601. Next base: position 110,397 of record JAXQGN010000058.1, on the reverse strand, counting down.
CAGTGCAATACTGGTCCTGTTCAATGCTGCAACTCCGTCCAACATGCGTCTTCGTTGGACTCCCAAGCAAGCTCGCTACTGCACTCGCTAGATGTCGTTCTCGACGACGTCGATTCGTTGATTGGATTGACTTGCTCTCCTCTGAGCGGTCTTGGTCTTGGTCTCGAGGGTAACTGGTACGTGTACCTTCCTTTCCATGGTATAGGCTTCACGTTTTGACCCTTTCAATGCAGTGCTGGAACGACAGTCTGCTGTAACAATAACAGCTACAGTAAGTTTGTTTTCTCGATCGTTGCAACACACGTTAACGCTGTAATAGATGGACTCGTCAATGTCGGATGTATTCCCATTGTTCTTCAGCTCTGAGTCATGTTCGTTTCTTGGGCGCAAGGTTTGTGATTGTGAAGAAGTGTTACTCGATCCCCTGCTGATGATATCATGTTTTGTAGGGTTATCTTTCTTTGGGTTTTGGGCGTATAGGGTCGGTTATACTTGCGATTTGACGTTTGGGAAAGAACATGCTATCTCGGCTGGTCCAAAACAACTTTGCACAACACGCTGCAACAGCTTCTATCGACATGCTATACTTTTCAACATGCTATTCTCTCAACTCTGGCCGACGTGTACAACAGGATCTGGCATTTCCCTTCTACCTTGACACTGGCTGATAGTCATCTACGTCAATGGCTCTACCTCAACATTCTGCAAGACCTGCAGGCGCGAGGGGATGTCCAGGAGTGAGGATGGAAGTTAGTTCCGTGTTTGTCGGGTATCATCTGTATGGATTTGCTGCGGTCTTTGAATGATATTGAGCGCTATCAGTACTACGAAGCTCGTGCATCAGCGTGTCTATCTCTCGATTTCTCTGGTAAGCGATGTCGTTTAGTAGAGAGTGGTCATGGCCGCCATGCTAGAGGTATAGCGGGCCTAGGCCTCAGCAAAGCGTGCTTGAAGCGTGCGTTATTATACTATCGTTACGCGTCAACCAAGGTGCTAAACGCAAGCCAAGAGTTGCGTGGATTGAAAACGAAGCTTACTGCCCTCCAGCTACAGTGATCATTGTCAACGTACATGATCGACATGGTTGGTATATCAAAGATGCACGCACTATGTTTTGTAGGTTCACGTATCTCCGGGCTCGCGATATGTGCGTGGCACTAGTACGTGCGGAACCGACTGTAGGTGGCACCGCCTCGGCCGTCGTTAGGCAAGGTGTCGTGGGCGCTCAGCAGCTTTTGATCATGAAAGATTACTAAGAGATCGTGTTTAGTGCCTTGGAGGGTCCTGTCGCCCCTGGTTCAATAATGCGAGGAATAATAAGAACAAAGCGAGGACTGCGTCATCCGTCTGGACCTTTGTTCCCTTCTCCCACCTTCTCCACTCATGAGTCGACCACGACCAGACATTCTCTCGCTGGAAGAGCTGAACCCAAAGAAGCCTGATTCTAACGACGCGGAGTATTCGGTGAGTATCACCTTATCAGAAACACCTGTGTAGGAGGGTGATATGTTTTGCAATTATGAGAGTAGTTCGCTGACTTTGATTGACACGTGGTACATCTACCCTAGCCATATTTCCCGACTGGAGGCTCCAGCTACGCTCTCAAAGAGCCATACACTTATGACACGCCAAACGCTACGGTAGAAGTAGTAAGTGCTCATTCGCCGCGCATGACAGATCGTACATTGACCTGTCTTCATTCCCTCTCACAGAACAACACAACGGTGTCAGTACCCGTGCTACTGCCTCTGAGAGGGAGTCAAGTACACACGACGACCAGAAAACGCCTCCTGATTCCCATTATCTTACTATGGTCGTCTGCTCTGCTTCCGGCACTCATGGGTGTGCTTTTCTACACTTCGCTGGGGTTCAAAGCAAGACATGGGATCTACTATCATAACGGTACCTACATTCGCCCGCTACACGAAGGCGTGCGGTTTGGCGATCAGGACTCGTTTCTGACGACGCACTTCTCACCACTGCTGCTTTCGTCAATATCGAGCTCTCTGGTGTACGTTCGTTTCTCTTTAGTGTTGTATATCCTGCTCATGCAACGTCACTACTCAGAGGCATACTATCACCGGCTGTCATGGGCCTTGTAGGGTATCATCTTGCCTTGCATTGGCTGCGCCTTTCCACCAAGCCCGAGAACCGTAAACCTACGCCGATGCAGTACTATCACACCTTGGATCTCATTTCCAACGCCTCTCCAATGGCCTATATACGACTCATGTGGTATGTTACGAAAAAGTGGTGGGCACGCGGGAGGTCTGCACGGAGAAGGCACCTCGGCCTGTCGAAGATGCTTTTGGTCGCAAGTGGCACGATGTTTGCCGTCCTGACAATCGATGTAGCCATCCGCATCATCGACGTCGTACTGCATTCACAGATCGTGTCAACGATCATGGTCACTTCGAACGACGATCCAGTGACGTTTGTTGCCAATGCGGTGTACAAACCTGGTTGCGAAGATCCTATCGTCAACGTTTGTGGGGTGGAGAACCGTACGAGCGAAGCCAATCTGGGAGGTCTGAACCAGTCGTCCATCTTCCGAGTCTACGAGCATGGCTCCGATGACCCTAACAGGCAAAACAGTCTGGCGTTCATAGGTCCAGTCGACCCTCCGTTGAACCTGGATCTCGAGGCTAACACTCTCGTCGCGTCAACACACTGCGACGTGTACCATCCTCAATGCTTTGTTCAAGACGAAAGTCCTCGGGTTTGCGGCCCACTGCAAGCGTCAGATACGACAGAGACTCCCGAGCTGGATAGTTGGAATAGTCTCCCCTGGACCAAGGGATTCAATACCACTACTTGGCAGATGCGTCTTCAGGCGTATCTTACCGTGAAGGGAAATCTGACTAGCCCTGGTGCTCAGCCACCGTACTCGTTGTCAAGCGGGAGCAACATGAATCCGTTCACGACTGCTTCGTTCGGATGTTTCTCAAATTATGGTGGTATTACGTACAGCGATACGAACGCGAGCTACTCAACACCTTTCATCAACTGGTGGACATGTAAGTCCTCTTGTCACACGTGCAATGATGCAATCTCATTTTGCTGCAGACGGCGCCGGTATCGGAAACAAACCATGGATACTCTGCTCAGTATCATTGTGCAACACGACAGTATATGACGCCAAGTACAAACTCTCCAATGGCAGCCTAACATTGGACAACTCATCGCTCACACTCGCCAATGCCACCGCAGCTGTCGCTGTATCCGGAGCAGGCATGTATCTAGGCACTGGCGACACGCTCTTCTACCAATGGGGCCCACGTTTCATCGACGACCAGATACAGATAGATCTGTCTAGTGCAGGGAACAAGTACGGTAACGATACGAAGCAGTTCGGCGCAGCGTGGGCTCAGGCTTACTCAAATCGATATCTCGGATGGTCAGCGGGCATGGTCGAACTCGCTGAACACCCCGCGCAAACGTTCAATTCCGAGTTGGCCCTCGCTATACCGCTCGCCACCACCTACCTCTTTACCGTTTTGCATTTCATCTATGCTTTCGCGATATTCCTGCTGGGCGCATCATGCATAGTTATTGCGCGGGGAGATAGCAGCTACAGAACGGATCTCGCGGGTGCACATCAAAGACTTTCGGACACTTCAACTCTGGTGCAGGATCTAGCTGGGAAATCTATTAACGAACAAGAGGCGCGTGAAGCCTCATCGCAGTGGCTGCCAGGGAATTCGAAGGGGGGCGCTATGTTTTCGCCCAATCGGCGCGAACATTCCGGGGACCCAGACGCTTTATATGCGGACAGTGAGGTCAGTGTGGGGTTGAGAAGAAGGACGGACGGGAGGCTTGGACTGGATTTTCAACGTGAATTATGACATTGGACATTTCATGCTTATCATACACTGGAGCACTGTACAGATATCTCAGAATTTGTGTTACAGCAGTACATACTACTTAGGTACATTACTTACGGACTTGTGAAATAAGGTCCTTCTTGCAAACGGAAACCAAAACTACTATAGCGTTTGTCTCAACATCTGGTTACGAAGGTAGAAAGCCGAGCTTCTCCCAGTATGTGACCGATCGTAGCATGTCCTCAGCTCCAAAAGGCTTCACTCTATTCAGGCTATGCTTCGCTGCAATTGTTTGGCTCTTTGTAATATCTAGTCGTGGTATACCCATGGCCTCGGCGAAGCTCTTACCGTCTCGAATAAGCTTCAAATTGGTTTGGTTCGTGGTATGAAAGAAGGCGGCGAAGTACGGGGCAGGATCCGAGACAACGCCGACCAGTGAAGGATTGCCAGCAGGCCGTTGGTCTGCGATGTCAATACCGTTGGGTAAAACCGCACAGGTTCCACGAGATTCATCGTTGCTCTGGGCGATGGCCCACGCCCCTGTGCTTTGTGCCAATCTGTTATGCCAGAAGGAGAGCGTCACCGGCTGCAAGCCATACTTCTTGATGAGTGGAGTGAAGAGCACTTTCCATGATACTGGACGAGGATGTGCTATATGTAGTGGCGACAAGTTCGATGGAGTGTTGCGCAACTCAACGAGAGCATTTGCAATGTCCTGGGCTCTCATCCACGAGACACTCTTCGATTAAGGAATGTCAGGACTAACATTATGTCGACAGTGGGTCCATACACATACCTCTGAGAACATCGGGATGCATCCCAGATTGATACTCGATTTGATTAAAGAGGGAACCCATCCATACGGATCCCATGCTCCACGTTCTTGGCCTGCGATTTGGCCCGTGCGAACGGTTGTCGCAGACAAGGAGGTTGTACGCGATGCGAGAGCCAGAAGCTGCTCTGAGCACCAAAGAAACTCTCCGTAGGGGTTACCTACTGCGACCTTCGCGTCCACAAACGTTTCGCATTGACTCTGGGTTAAGTCCACGTCTATACAGTATTTTCAGTAGAATTGATAGATCGAGCAAGAAGAGGTCTTACTGCGAAAGACGCAATCAAAGCTGACAAATAGCAAACGAGGAGGTACGTTGAGCGGCGATGACAACGCAAAATCAACAACATTTCGCAAGGTTCTCAGACTGGCTTCATACGATGCCAAGGTGGAATTGCAATCCAAAGGACTTGCTAAACCGCAAATAATGTCAGTCACGATATATAGCACGCATCGTTCAATCCCGACCACTTACGAATGTGAATGATGTAGGTGACCGACCTACTGATCTGGGTATTCCGAGATGAGACTTTGACAGATACCTTAGGAAGACTTAATACGTACTTCTCCATATATCTCTTTTGACAGCCCGAAATCGCTTCCGCTGATAGTTGCATCAAGATATCGAACTCGCGATCGAGCCCAAAACACAGCTGCTCCCGCCTTAGAGTCTAAAAGGCTCCTTTGTGGGACAGCGTGGTGGTGGACGAGTGTTGCGTCAATAGCGTGGAGAACATAGATAATCTCTACCTCCTGCATAACTGACAGAAGAGAGATCACAACATCCCCAAGTAGGCTGGAACAGTTCGTGACGAGGATACACTCCTTCACGGGTAGTCCATTGACGACATCACTAGAAGGCTTGTGAGAAGGGAAGTCTCTGGTGTACTTGTCCAACAGTGTGTACATGAACTCTGTATTGTCTGTGGCGTCCGCATCCCCACCGACAAGAGCAGGCGAGATTTGGCTTGAGGTCATGACTGTGGCCTATTGTGAGAGGACGGTCGTGTCGAGTTGCTGAGTAGAGGCGAGTGTGATCCTTATCATACCAGTGGCCATGAGCTTTATAGGCTCTCTTTAGCTCGTGCGCCTGGCAGCATATCGAAAATGACAGCTGCTGTGGTCACTCCACCTGCCATCATCACACAAAATTGAGATGCAAGTCACCTGTGGATGAAGCGTCAGTGAAGTGATCACAACAGTCAAAGCACGAGATGAAATGGACGGAGACTTACTGTCTGAATGAATTCATGGGAAACCTGCCGAGGCCAATTACAGTTCGTCAGTTTTGCGATTGGTAAGGTGGTACTTGATCTCGCTCTGAAACGCTGGCATAACGAGCTACAATGAAGTCAAACGTTCGATAATACCGTGGGATATGGGACATGGTGTATACTGCGCGTGCGGTAACTCGATCCAAGCAGATGTGATCGTTCCATATACTTTAATACGGCAACACAGTCAGGCAATCTAATCGTTTCGAAGCAAAATATAATGACTGACATCTACAATGTGTATCGGAAATCTGCTGCACGATCTCCAAGCTCTCGTAGTTCCTCAGGTGTGAGCTTAATCCCTTTTTCTTCCATCTCCTTCTCCAAGGCGTCCCTCCTTGAATTGATGCGTTTATACGCAATTACAGCTATCGGCAGAGTGATGTACCCAATACCAACAAACATGAGTTCGAGGCCATCTAGAAGAAAAGTCTCAGAATCATATTGTGAGTTGGCAGAGAGAAGCAAGCAGTGACTTACGTCCAAGGATGTATCTTGGAGCGTCTTGTGAGCGGTAGATGTTAGATGCGATAGCTGTGAGAAATGCGTGAGCAATCTCAACTCAGACATTACCACAAATACCATACCTCCAGCGAAGTTTCCAATGCCGATGTGAAGTGCCATTCCGACTCCCCGCTTGTACTGTCCTGCAAGATTGTTTCCCAACCTGAACTCTCGTTAGCGAGCGTGCCGTCGGGAAGCCACGTTCTCAGGACATACCATGCAACAACACCAGGGAAGGCAGCATAGGATCCGGCGACGCAGAAGAACGTTCCAAAGTACTTAACCCCAATCGATACGTCGGTTATGTTGATAGCGAACCCGATAGTCAACATAACGAGACCAGCTAGAATAAACGGGTATCGCATCTTGATCCTATCCGACCAAACGGCGAACAGTAAGAGCACAAGCGCTGCAATCATTCGAATGATCAGCATCGCTGCCGATGTGAATGAACTGTGGAGCACTTACTTGCAAACACGTATGGTGGGACAGTGAGAAGTTGTGTGGCCGGTACGCTGAATCCGAACCTATACCGAGAGCCAGTTAGTGGGAATAACCGCAGCATCTCGTTACCACAAGCGGATCACCCACCCGTTTATTATGGAGCTGTGGGCAATTTGTCAGTTTTTGCGCACGCCAAAAATATAAACGAACTCACGGCAAGAACAGCGAGATGCCGTAGACTAGGGTGAAAGATTAAGATATTGGAAGCGGACGGTGTCAGAAGCACTCACGAGGGCCAATAATCGACATATAGATGAGAATGTGCAACCACACTTGCCAATCTTTGAAGGCAGCCCAAACGTGGCGCAGCGCAAACTTCTCGCTTTCGCCAACGGATGAATTATCGTACTCTAGTAGATACTCAGCGTATGAAATACTACATCGTCAATGAAAACTTACTCTTTTTCCAAAGGACATACGCGCGCTCCTCAGGGGTGAGGAAATGAGCAGTGTCGGGGAAATCCACGAGAACTATGCATACTCGTTATTATCGAAGGATATACTATTTTCAAGAAAGACTTACTGAAGTATGATATAACACCAACAATCACGGTGGCAATACCCTCAAGAATCTATACATCATACGTTATGGTGTGTAAACTTTAAAATTCAGAGCGGCCTTACGAAAATCCAGGACCAGCCTTCCAGGCCTTGAGTACCATCCAGGAAAGAGATAGCAAAAGCAAGGAGCCCCGAAAATGCACCTATCAAAGCTGTAAGAGAGACATAGCTGGATGTACGGCCTGATATATACCTGCAATGGTGGCGCCGCCGTAGAAGATTCCGATGCGCCATTGTAGCATGTGCCTTGGGTACCATATCGACAGACTGAGGACTGATAAGCGATAGATACGAGCCATAGTTAATACAGAAGCTCACTAGTAGACGACACCGGGGAACAGTCCGGCTTCTGCGATACCGAGAGCAATGCGAATCCCTACTAGATTGGAATAGCTAATGATAGAGATGAGATTCTAATCAAACGCCAGGAGCCGCGAAATAACGTACTTCTTGGCAAGGCCCATGAGAGTCCTAAATATGAGTTGAAGAGTAGTCAATCACTCGTTCAATCTAACAGCAGGATCTTATCGAGTACTTACATGATAGTACCCCAGACGACCTAGTGCCGAGCGTTCTCAGTAGTTGAGCAGTTAACAATCAAAGACACGCACTGTAATACCAGGAAGCCATCTAAGGAGAGTCTTAGCTTTCCGCGGAAAGTCACGTCGTCGACAATGGGCTCACCTCGAAGGTCTAAACTTCTTCAAAACCAGGCTAACGACGACTAATTGAGTACTATGAGCGACGTATCGTAAGGATGTTATACTTACTTTGCGGGGCACTCGAATATGCAATATGGCTGGAAGCACCATCAGGGACGGTACTGTCATATAACACGTTAAACTTACGACGAAGTACATAGTCTGGAGACATCTGTCAGCCAGTGGTCGTTTCGTGAGTCTGTGGGTCACTCACAAGGGCGATGTTGTATTTGTTCCCAGTGAGGTGCAGCTGGGTGACAAGTCCGTCCAATTTGGCATTTCCTGTGACAACGTAAGTATTGCTCCCTCACCAGTGTTGATCATCGCCTACCAATGTTTCCTATGATAGGGTTTTGTGAGCGAATATCATAACTTCAAGCGCGTGGCGAGACGCTCACCTCGATCGAGGAAGGAAGCAAGATACATGAGTGTAAGGATTGGCATTAGCCATAGATCTATCTTCCTGTAAAGTTTCTTCTCCTGCTCTGGAGTGAGCGTGGGCGGTGGCGGAAGTGCGCTTTCACTTTTGCTGTCGGGGAGTGAAACAGTCTCGATGACCTCTTCGCGCTTCTTCTCTTCAATACTGTTCTCCGAGGCACTCTGTCGGTTCTGCGCCATGGTGACCGTAAGGATAGGGGGCTGTTAGAAGGTTGAGTTGCGGCTGGATGAAGCGAGCCTGCAGGATGATGGTCCGTGAGCGATCTCCCTTATATGAGAGCATTTAGCGTCTGAGAAAGGCGCATGAGGTCACATGTGAGAAGGCAGGATCATTCTGCTGGAAAGAGCACTGTGTCGAGCTTGACGTGTGAGATTAACTCTCACGTCTGTACCGCTCCCGTCCCTGGCAATACACGAATGTAAAGTTCAGCGATAAACTTGACTGCGGAGCCAACCTTGTAAAGATGCACGCATCAAGCTAAGATATGAACGTTTCTGGTTGGGCAGCAAGCTGGCAAGATAGTGTCAGATGACTGGATTAAAATCTCACCCAGATAACTGTGCCATCGCGTATGTATGGCCGAAGAGCAGGCATCAGTTTTGTACCTAAAGAAGAAGGTTGAAAATGACCACTGCCAGTGGGACTGTCAATTCCATCCACCAGTGGCGTGATAGGAAACATGACATGACTCACCTCCTGGTTGCCATCAGTTTCCTAGGCCTCTCACAACAACTCAGGCATCCCAAACGCCATGACTGGTGCGTACATGTTCAGGCTCTCATCCCAGTAGATGCTCCAGCATTGCCGTTCGGTCAATCCGAGTCAGAGCTGCGTTCGGTCAGAGCACTTCTCGTAGACAGTGTTTCGTCTATGTCTGTAAGCCGATGGCAGCGATTTGGTCAATAATGCGACAAGACGTCTGACGAGAGAGAATGAAGGCGGGAAACAAGCACTCCTCCGCTCAACGGTTTAGTGCGGAACAGGGCCACGTGGAACAGTCGAGTGCGGAGCGCCCATGCTCACTAGGCCCTAGACTCGGACAAGCGTCCGTTTCGAGGCCATACAGCATACAGGATACATAGTTATCAGAACCGAGGAGTCACGAGTATGGAGGTGAAAATGAGAGGAGCGGTAGTCTAGACAATGTACGCAACACACAATCCATTCCAGCCTTTCTGTAAGTTCTTATTGATCGACCCGTTCCGAGTCAACGCGTTGTACTAATCATTCCAGGTTCTCGATATCAATATGCACCCCTTCTGATTCATGCTCAGGGTGACCGCCTTCAGAACACACTGTCTCGTGTTGTTCATCTTCGTTGAAACGAAGATCCTCTCCCATGTTTCCTACGAGGGTACTGTGGTTGAACCTGAGACTGGAATTATGTGCCGTTCCGCTCGATTCATGTGGATGGTTGACCACATGCCGAAGGTTTAGCATAAATCTGGATATGATGATTGAATTGAGGCTAGAAAAATATTGTGTTAGCAAAAACAAGATTGAGATTTCCGAAATCTGGAAGATGATCGATGACTCACGGGGTCAAGAAGATACTTCCTACACCAAGAGAAACCAGCGCCGGCTGTAATGTACCACAAAAATTGAGTTCGCGTTGTAACGAAAGTCGTGAGGCATGTATGACGTACAACGTTGTTGATGAGGATCTCGTAAATGTTCAGTGCTAGTAGAGCTCTGCCCAAGCAGGTACTGTTATGAGATTGGCGAACACCCCAGAAACTATTGTGTGCTTACACAAAGAAAAAGCTGCCTGCACAGTAATTAGCGAAGAAGTACAAAAGTCTGATGAAGCGAGCTGAGCTTACCATCGCGGACGAGAAACTCAAAGAGAGGTGTACGTATATTGTGACGCGCAGCTGCTCGCAGAGTTCCTATGGCCCGCGTCCAGCTCACCACAAGAACAATGATGTCTGCCATGATGACAGCAATACGCGTGGTGAGGGTAACTATAACGATATATGAGTTCTGTATGTATACCCTGATTCATGCAATCTCCTACGTCTAAGCTCGTCTGTCAATGATTGGGGATTTTTCGATGAGAGACAAATACGTACCGTAGTTCTAGATCCGCCGAAAAGGGGGATATCACAGAGCACACGTTGCTCGGATACGCCGGGATGAACACCACCTGTTCCGCAACATGCACCGCCTAATATCGCATATGTTTGTCAGCTCGTATGTTTCATGTACCTCGTTCGGGCTTGGACGGACCATGTTGGTACCGAACGGGACCATTGTGAGCCCAAACACAACTAGAAATACACTCAGATTTCGGTGGCAAAGTGCGTATGCTCGTAATGCTGTAAACACTGGATGGAAGCATCATTAACAAAGAACAGCATAATTAGGATGCCATCCAAGAGGCGACGTACAAGCCACAATAATAAACTGCAACAGTTCAAATACAGTTGCCAAATAGATCTCCGAGACACAACTAACACCAGCGTAAGATGAAACATCCAATGTAGCTGGGGAATACAACAATTACCTCTGCCAACCAATGATTAGAGCATGTAGTAATATATATATATATATATAATGAGGTGCATACCAAACGGTTTGGAGAGGGGAATGCCTGTATAATCATGACGAGGAGAGTCCCATATCGGTTAGCTGCAAAGATCCATGTGGATGTGGTCCACTTGTTCGTCCATACGTGATTGACCTCTTGACGGAGGGTTATGAGCCACTCGTAGCAGTATAGCGCTGTCGACGATAACGATAAACTGACAGTAGAGTGTGGGTTTGTATTGAATAAAGGAACAAGTACTTACCTATACACGCGTATAAAATATGATTCCCCGTCGTGCTATGCACGACGTCCATTCAAGCATAAGCCCACGTCGTTGTAATCGGCAACAGTGTACTTACAAAAGCTGGACTTCCGCAATGTCTGCATCACTGGCTTGAGACGCGCTAGACATAATGTAAGGCCGGGCTAGTGTACAATGGTGAGAGAGTGGAGAACGAGATGTAGACGGTCATGGTAGATGTCGACACAAATATATAGTGCAGGGCCTGGCCGTATAGCAGAAGGTGGCCGTAGCCTGCGATCGAGGTAAGGCTGTGGACTCGGACCATGATTGGCATTGCCAAAAAGATTGATTGAGTCAAGCCAGAACCGCACCACACCTTCTATTGAGTGCAGATCGTTCGCTCGGCCGTGATTATTGCCACCACAGTGGCTGATTGGTGACCAGGAAGAGACGGAGAAGCTGTTCTTCTTTTAGCAACAGCGACGATTAAACGTCAGAGGCAGCCTGTTCACATGCCCCTGAAGATCATGGTTTCGGTGAGAACCACTCAGCCGGAGGTAGTATCGATATCTCCGAGTCAGTCGAGAGGACTGAAACCACCTAAGGAGAAGGAAATCTGGCACCTACGGATTCATTGATCAGTAACTCAAGAGTCACGAATAACAAGTGATATGACGAACTTGTTGAACCGGTGTTGGAGGCTACCGGTGATGAATTGGTCACGGTATGTCCAGTATTGCGCTTGTGGGCTTGCATCGAGTTTGCAGGCATTCTATAAGATAGAATCTACGCGTTGCTGCTCGGACTCCAGGTATGGTTTACAGCCTTAATGGCTGATAAATAGGAACTGAGCTGAGCATGGAAGTCGTAGTACCAATCATGAGAAACGTACTTACAAGAATCTGGAACAAGTGTTCTACAACACGAGAAGATGATATACCCTGTTTGCGACCATCTCTCGCAGGAGAACATCGTGTTATCATCACCACGTCAAGATTCACTGAACAATTCAAAGCCTGATCACATCTACCGCAGACCTCTTCAGTCTCACTGTGACTCACTGAGTCTTCGGTACAGCAGCAGTCCGCAGTGACAACTGCTGCTCACTCCTGTATATGACACTGTCGTGCCGTGTCTTCGAATTTGACAGAGCATTGTGCTTCATGTTTTCGTTTCATAATCACGTCCCTTGGCTGTTCGTAGGTTGTTTATGTTCGACGTAAGTAGTGCAAGGTGAAAGATAGATGCAAACCGCGACAGTCAAAGCCATGGGTGCGAAGAACAGTTCCACGTGGCTAGGATCCGCGGAGCGCGCGTATCTGAGGGTCTGCCGGCGACTGGTCAATATTCAATATTCAATGGTCATTGCTCCCATCTAGGACCTGTAGATATACACATCCACCGTTGTGTTGGCCAAGTGAAGCTGCCGTACTAGGATGCAGCTGTAGGATTATTGAGGTAGTTACAGTGTTCACCGACGTGACCATTCACTTACTCGAGAGTGAAAGCTAGGGGAGATGAATAGACTACTGGAAAAACGCATCGTGATAAGGAAGATCCACAAGTGTCCTGCAGGTGACTAGGTCAATAACACTGGGTAGTACTAGACTTGAAGTACGGTTTCATCTCAGTCACGTTCTCCTGTCGGATTCGTCGGTGCCAGTGGCTAACTCGTGTAGCTCGTGGCTCTTATCAGCAAACATTACTTGCTCCCCCAAGCTTCCAATATACCGGAACTGAATGCCTGACTGCGCTGTCCGAGTCGTAGTGCCGAGGCCATTTATCTCCTCATTAACCTCTTGCAGATTGAGGATAAAGCGCGATATAATCATTGAAGTCAGCCTATCCCATGAAATCAATATATTACTTATGGATATGCGGTCTAAATGATGGAAAATTACATACGGTGTCAAGAACGTATCGCCTGCCTCAAGAGTGAGAAGGGATGACTTGATGGCAATTGTAAACGGGAGATAGTGATGATATCTTGATGTATCGACTTACGATATTTGTGGTCAAGAATTTGAAGACATTGGCCGCTAGTAGTGCTCTGAAACGACCAGGAATAATTATTAGTTTGACCTCTGGACGAAAGTATCAGAGAATTATCTTACAAGAAGAAGAAAGTGCCTGTCGGGATAGGAAAATCAGGTCTCTACAAGACGGACAAGCATCGAGTTGTATTAATTACCGTCTCGAACAAGAATTTTGAATAGCAGAGGAATTTGCGTTCGATGGCGCAAAGCCTCGCGGATTGTTCCAAATGCATCTTTCCAAGTCAGAATGAGCACAATTATGTCGGCGGAGATGACCGCAATGCGTGTGACCAAGGAAGCTGGATAAAGACGTTAATATGATCTGCTTTGACTTCTATAGTCGTCTTTGTGACCTACATCTTTTCTCTTACTGAGCACGTTCTAAACAGCGGTACAATGACAATAAAGCACGTACCTCAAGTTGACTGCCTCGGAGAATGGGAAAGGTGCTTCACAGATGTTCGTCGGGAACGCTAGTGAGAAAGTCGTTCTCTCCAAGATGAATATTACCTAGTGATATACAAATTCAGTCGCTTGTACAATCCGTTCAGAAGGGACCCACTATATTCGTAAAAAACGGCACGATACTGAGCCCAAAGACAATCATAAATACCCATTTATTTTGGTTGCACAGAGCGTATGCGCGCAAACCCGTAAAGGCTAAAACAGAAGAGTTAGTTTATAACCTGAGACAATAGGTGAATTAACGCACATGCAATGATAATGAATTGGAGTAGCACAGCTACGTCTTCGAGGCGGGTTATCCATATGCAGCTTAATTGTCATTGTCAGAGAATATAGAATGCCTTAGCAGAAACGACACATTTGCTTTACCTCTGTAGAATCATTATATCTCGACACAATCAAAACATCATGAGGAAAGTGGCTTACCATGTAATTTGGGATGGGAGCAACACGTATGATGACATAGAACAGTGTTACATATCTGTTGGCGGCAAAGATCCATGTAGTAATAGTCCATCGCCGGGCCCAGACACGGACAACTTCTTGGTCGAATGTGATAAGCCACTCATAACAGAAAAGAGCTGACGAAGTGCTTATTAGTAGCCCGTTTATGTACTTAGCTCCAGCAGAGCCTTACCTAAAGTTGACATTATAATGCGGTTGTACATCATGCTATAGGCACAGATGATGAACATGAAAGGTAGTAAGCATTGGAATTAGCTACTCACTACGCACGCAACTCGGAAGAATTGACGTCACCGTTTGACGAGGAACTTGCCATAGTGACTGGGTCGACTCCTTGATCTGAGTTTGTGAGGCTAATGACGTGCCGGTATTGTGTGGGAGGGTTGGATCGTGCTAGCAGCCTCGACCTCCCACCTTTATGTGCTATCGCATCTTTTCATATGAGCACTTAATACCATACGAAGCAAAGTCTAATTAAACTCTTACCTTTGCGTAGCCAGATGAACATGTCCTTGGAAGCAAAACAGGAAGATGAATGACAAGAAAGGGCTGTAACGTCAAAATTAGCGACCAGCTCATGCCGCAATGCACGTAGACACGCACGCGTAGAACGAGAGAGCTTATCATAGCTTACTGCCAGTGCTGTGCCACTAGCCTTGCCGAGGGTGGAGTAAATTGGATGCATAGTCACAGTTCCTGGAAGTATGGACATTCGAATCAGTACCACGGTGCTTTAGAAGCGACTTGCTCCATACCTTCATTCGGGGAGTATAAGGTTTGGCCGCATTGTATCCAGAATATCATCGCCTATAAGAAGAATCACGCATGAACATCAACGAAGCATCGATGCCTTCCAGGCAACCATGCATAGCAATCTCGGCTTGGATGACAACGTGGGCGATGTTGTCGGGGTTGAACAGAATGTAGAGCTGGACATAGATCAAGGCAGAATATGATACTACAAACTATGATAATCTTTGGTCCGCCCTTCCGAAGGTTACCGTGAGCAGTAGCACCCCCCTTCCGCATGGCAATGACGACCGAGAGAAGGCTGATAGATACATTGATACCTGGGCACTGTGGTTAGTACATGGATAAAACTCTATTATCTTATACGCGATATGCCTCAAAACCCACTAATGATCGGCAACTAATACCGGTTCTGTCGTATGTAAATGATTAGTGACGGTGTCTCAGAGGAATTCGGAATCGCAGCGCAGACACGAGATCAGGCGCTCGTCATGCCCAACGGTGTCCTGTCCTGATAGGGAAACGTAGTGCGCATAGCATCCAATCAATTTTCAAAATCTCACAGACACATGGAAAGTTCAACTGACCTCCACATCGTTCTCCATGATAGAGGTGGGATTAGCGGAATCATTCGACTCGGATCTACCTCGCAAGTCCCCAGTATCCGAGTCGCCCGCTTCTTCGGTTCTACTAACGGGATTGGCGTCCTCAGCATAGCCATTATTGTATTCCTCGTCACCGAAGCGAAGTCCCTCGCCCATGTTTCCAATGAGGCTGCTATAATTGACACTGGCGAAGCTGGAAGGGTGAACTGTGCCACTGGATACACCTGACCCTCTCACTGCTTGCCGAAGATTTAGCAGAAATCTGGATATGATGATAGAGTTAAGTCTGAAGAGCACAAAGCCTCAGTAGGAGAGATATATGGGGACAAAGGGGACGAACGGAGTTAAGAAAATGCTTCCCACGCCGAGGGAGACTAGTGCTGGCTGTGAAATGCCATAAAGCGTTGGTCATGAACCTTGAAATCATGACAAGCAGTGCTGTCGTACCACGTTATTGATGAGAATCTCGTAGACATTTAGTTTTAGTAGGGCCCTGCCCAAACCGATGTTATTTACGTATTCCAGTACGACTGCAGCCGCTGAGGCTCTCTTACAGGAAGAAAAATGTCCCTGTCATTCAGCGTCAATTCGAGTTTGTGTAACGGTATCGATTAGAGGTCAACTCACCGTCACGGATTAGAAAGTTGAGCAAAGGTGAGTGTAAGTCACGATGCAACAGTGCTCGAAAGTCCAAGGGAACCTTCCTCCAAGTCACTACTAGGACAATGATATCCGCCGCGATAACTGTGAGACGTGTGGACAGTTCTACTGGATTTAACGATCAGTATCGACGCCCGCGCAGATCCGTGTGCCGACCTACATCTGTTAAGCCCTTTTGTCAGTATCAATGTCCATTGCGACGTATGGACGAGTGCTTACCGTAGCTCCAGTATCGCCGACAGTGGAGACACCACGCTGCACACAGTATTTGGATATGTCGGGAGAAATACCACCTTCTCCATGACGTGGACTACCTGTAGTCGCATATCAGTTCATTCCCCATACAGCTATAATTTGGTCACACGCACCATGTTAGTGGCGAAAGGGGCCATACAAAGCCCGAAGACAGCCAGAAACACCCAGAACTTCCGGTCACAAAGCGCGTAGGCTCGTGATGCAGTGAATACTTCAAAAGTCACATCAGCGGAGAATTGGCACCGGCATCGATGGGACTTACCTGCGACAACAATGAACTGCAGCATGTCAAAAACGGTTCCGAGATAGATCTCCCATACACAGCTGAAAAGAGGACGATATGGCGTAGGAACTAGATACATGAAATACGAATACTTACCTCTGCTCAGGAATGGTCAGCGACATTATGATATTGTCATATGAATAGGTGCGTACCGTGCGATTTGGTGTGGGGAGTATTTGTATGATCATAATAAGGAGCGTGCCATATCTGTTGGCAGCAAAAACCCACGTGGCCAATGACCAACCTTTGGCCCACACATTATCAATTTCTTTATCGAGTGTGATGAACCACTCGTAGCAATATAACGCTGTTTGACGGTCAACAGAGCAATACGAGATATTTCAGGAGGCTTACCTATACACGCTACTAAGACATGCAGTCCAGTTGTGCTGTGAATGAAACACAAATCGGCCAGTGATGAACAGTGATAATATCTGGAGTGTAAGACTTTACTCACAACAATTTCAGTTCAGCAATGTCAGCGGCGCTGACTTGGGTGGCGTTGGACATAGGAGAATGGCTGGTGGCTCGAAAGTGAAAAAGAAGTGTAGGTGGCGACCTTCGTTATTTGATCTATATATTTCGTTAGAACCATAGTGATCCGCATTTCTAATCTAACTAGAGCACGCAGACAACATCAGCAACATACGCCACAAATCTGATCGGTTTAGCCGGGTGGAATGCTGTTGAGTGATGCGAATGTCGTATTCAGCACTACTAGTAGTCCCGCTGTCCCTATTTCTCATAAGGGCTACAGCTGACCAGACGTACACTTGACAGTAAGGCTTTTACCTGCTGCACAGTCATAAGTTGTGTCATATAAGGAGGGAAATAGAATTCACTGACACACAGACGCACAGACACAATACACACGCCAACGATTGTGTGAACTGCCCAGACGAGCCACGTCAGCTACTGACATCGATATCAAGGCGAGAACTGCTGCCTAGCACAGGTACGGCGTTCAAAGCGACCTTTGGGGACATATTTCGCGGGGAAGGGCTTCTTGCAGAGCTCAGACGAGCCAGCGCGAGAGATAGACGACCGCAACATCGCAACCAAACAGATGCCGGCTGTCAAGAATAATATGAGTCGTTTTCAGCCATGCTCAAGATCTAATGTTAGCTATACATACCGCTATCTTGCCAGATAATGATGCTGAGAGTATTTTCAGAGCGATTCGTGGCTCCGTTGCATCTGTAGCAAACCGTGATCTAAATCAGTAATTAGCAGGGCACTGAGCAAGACGGCTGAGCTCCTACCGTTTCCACGCACCGATCATTTTGTGGACGTTAAAAAGCCCATTGAATTAGAAGTCCCTACCTCCCATGAGTATTTAAGCAGCCAACGCTCAGGAAACTACAGTACCAGTGGTATCAGCTCCGAGTAGCAGGTCAGTAGTTGCACAGCACCGTCCGTTTCACAACTATGAGAGTCCTATACTGAGTGGTAATCGATAATCACCACGCTATTCGTCAAAATACTGACTCCGCTGCATCCTATGTGAACTGGGACTAGCTGACGCCACACGACTGGTGACGAAAAAGAGTTCGAGGTTCAAGCTTTCAAGTTGGGTTCAGAGATCAAACGCTCGCGGTCAGCAACTGGCGCTGACCATGACTTTGTGGCGTGGGATTCATCAATCGCATCAATCCGGGGTCCTCCCTCGCCTCGCGCACGGGCATCGAGTCTTAGGTATACCCCAATACCGATCATTGACACAAGAATATGCATGCATAGTCACAGGTAAAAATACGACGAATTCACACAGGATCACAATTCACCCTGGAGTAGCACTACTGTTTGATCAGATGCGTCTTTCCTGCATAAGAAGTTGGGCCGTGCCAGGGTTCAATCAGCTCAAACCTTCTACATATGATATCAGTAAAACAATGCTCAGGGCGTGATTAAGACTGAGAATGGGACTCTACGTCGTCTCTATGCGTTTGTGCCAGTGGGACACCCGTTGTGATTTGTACCATGTCGTGCGCCTCAGCTGAGTCAGATTCCTCCCCAAAATTCAGTGGTTCGCCCATATTTCCGATCAACGTGTGAGAGTTGAATCGTATAGTGGAGCCGTCGGGGAGATCCCTCGAAGTGAGGGATTGTTCTTCTACATCAAGCTGTCGTAGATTCAACATAAATCGTGATACGACGATTGCGTTGAGCCTATGATGGGCAATTAGCCACTAGAGAGCGGGAAACATTCAGAAAAACAATCGTACGGGGTCAAGAATGGATTGCCTGTTTCGATAGCAGCGAGAGCGGGCTGTATATTGATCCGTCAGCATCCCAGTAAAGCAGTCGCATTCAGTACGCACGACATTATCTGTCAAGATCTCGTATACATTGAGCACAAGAAGTGCTCTATAGTGGGATCAGGATGACTCTCAAAAAGCGCTTATAACAACACGCACAAGAAGAAGAATGTACCTGAATTACCTCTATCAATTGACTTTGACAGGTAACTCCACACATAGAGCTTACCATCGCGTATCAGGATTTCGCTCAGTGGAACTCGTGCTCCGATGTGGCGAGCATGCTTCAAGGTGCCCATCGCTTTCCTCCATGTTATCACAAGGACGATGATATCTGCAATGGTAGCTGCAATGCGCGTACTGAGCGATACTGCCGAAGAGCATTGCTGTCAGTACATATGGTCAAGCGTGGATTCAAGGTATCCTCTTGCCTCTACAGATAATCTTGGTGAGAAATGTATTGAAAGAGATGATACCAGCGGTATGTGAAACATACCGTAGTTCTAGAGCAGGAGAAAATGGGAGGAATGCCAAGCACAGGTCGATCGATAACATCGTGGTGAATTTTAGCTTTCCCATAATGAATATGACCTGAAAGATAATCATGAATACTTATAGCTTTTTACGCGAGTTGAACCACAAAGACTTGCCATGTTTGTAACAAACGGAACCAGACTGAGCGCAAAGACGAGCAAATATACCAGAACATTCCTATCGCAAAGTGCATATGCACGCAAGGCCGTGAATTCTACACGAGTACAAGATCAGAGAATGCCACTGTGCTTTAACTGGACGGTGTGCTTACGCGCTGAGATGAGAAACTGAAGCAGTACGAATACATCTGCCACATGGACTACCCATGTACAGCTGTAAGAAGATCAGAAAGCGCACTAAGTTGGTGCATGACATGATCATCTACCTCTGCAAAATTATGCCATATAAGAGATGAGTAGTAACGGCTATGCATATGGTGTCACGTACAGCATAGTCTGGAGTGGGTACAACCGAGAGGATCATGTTGAACAGCGTAGCATACCGATTAACGGCGAAAATCCAGGTGGACATCGTCCATTTTCTGGTCCAGATGTGGTCTACTTCTTGATCAAATGTGACGAGCAGCTCATAACAGTATAGAGCTAACATATGGAAACACAAGTCCTCAGAATACGTGGAGATTACGCGTATAAGGCACTCACCCGTAGCTGCCGTTACAATCTGCGTGTCAGTTACGCTGCACATCCCGCGGTCATTTGCATGAATACTGATATTAATATCGATTGGCAGTGTTGCTTACTACGCTTGTAGCTCAGCGATATCCGCACTGCTAGCAGAAAGCGAGTCCGTCATTAGCGTGGACGGAGCGAGGAAGGCTTGTGTCTGCCAAGTGAGAGGACACTGAAATCAATGTGCTTATAGTACACAGTATTCATAAGCCCCACTTGTTTAGATGTTCATGCAGGATGTAAACCCACTTACGTACCGCCTCATTGATGTGCCATTGAATGGCCATAGCGATAGTCTTGAGCGGTGAGTGATTGCACCGCATTAGTTTAGTGTGATCTGCTCTACCAGCCATATTGCTGAGCGCAATTAGATCGCTGAACTTGAAAGCCGGAAAGGAGGGTGAGATGATCATAGGGAGTGACGATAAGAGTCAGCTGACCCTCAATGTCAGGACCAGATGCAATTGTCCATCAATTGCAAAGCCTCGCGCGCAAGAGTAATTAACCAGCACAGTTCGCTTCGAAGGAATTGCTTCGGAGGGTTCATGATTAAGTGCGCCGGCAGAGATTGAGCAGATGCTATAGTGGGCAGATACCAGCAGATACCGCATTAGTATGCATCCTTCATAATCAGGAAAAGTGTTGCGACGAGAGAGCAGTTGTCTTCCACTCAGGAGGACCAGACCAACGGAGAGATGAGAAACTTGAAGACTGCATGGGAATTGTGAGTCGCATCTATAAACGGAATCCAAAGGCAGGCAGGGAGTTATCTGGAGGCAGTTTGCTGTCTATACTCTATGCGGACTGTTCTGCTCTCCTGGGATAAACTCCTGTGGGATGCTGCGGCCCTGTGCATACAGTTCGCTTCCCCCGTAGCCGCCTTCGGTATCTACAGTGCTGTTGAATTGTATCGTAGTCTGCGAAGCCAAATCGGTTGATTGAGTGGAATGCCGTGTTGCGGCTCGTAAGTCAAGCATAAAGCGAGACACGAGTATGGATCCCAGCCTACAGAGGTTATGTAAACGAACTTTAGCTTGAATATTATTGTACATTTAAACGTGATCAAGACTTACGGTGGAAATATGGCATTGATTGGAGCGGCCACTCGCTGCGAATTGATATGAACTAGGAACATGATGAGAGGAACAAAATCTTTTGCCGCACCATGTCAACCATTACGACTTGGCAAACGGTGATGACTAGCAAGCCCCTTAACACGTAATTTGACGTCAATACCGGGATTATTTTAGTGAAAACGCGCTCACAAAAAGCATAATATGCCTGCAACGTATACCTTTTAGCTCATCTGTCACCGGTGGAAAATCACACCGCTTACTTACCATCACGGAATAGGACTTCGCTAACAGGGAACTCAGTCTTCCCGAGGAGAGCAGGTCCCACCACGCGGGACACTTTTCTCAAGGTCACAGCGAGAACGATGAAATCCGCGATGATTAGTGCAATACGAGCGCCAAGGGACACTTGGGCGAGTCAGCAGTGTTTCCACAGTTTCTGGAATTTAATCGACCCTTACACCTAAAGTTCCCTTCATTACCATCTACCACAAATCCGTGACAAGACATACCCTAGATTCATCCAGTTAGTAAAGGGCCGAGCTTGCTGGCAAATAGTCGTATGGAGTATAGCAGAGAACCACGGGGTTTCAGTGACGGCAGTGATCTGGCCCATGAAAGGTATGAGAGAGTTTCCGCTGTAAACATGGAGACAGGGCTCACAGTACCGGTTACGAACGGAACCATGCATAGTCCGAACACCAGAACGCAAACCAGGATGTTTCGGTTGTACAGCGCGTAGGCACGTAACGCTGTAAACACTTTGTACGCATTACAGTCAGCAGATAGAAGAGATATTGATAGTAGAAGATACTGACAAGCGGATGCGACGATGACAAGTAACTGAAGGACATTGCTTGTGCGGACCAGACCCGTGCAACTACTCGGCAATCAGTGATAGGGCTCACTACTCGATACGAGAGGCGAATTTACATCTGATAGAGGTGCCTGTCAGAGGCTGACTGTAATTACTCGAAGGAGAAACATACCTGACGACTTGGGTTGAGATATAATAGTAGCATTGTATCCAAAAGGGTTGCATATCGGTTGAGAAGAAAGATCCAGGTCGATAAAGTCCATTTGCAGACCCAAATATACTCTACCTCCACATCGAGCGTTACGATCCAGTCGTAGACGTACATCGCTGTATTGTGACATAAGATATCAGCGATACAGACGATACAGAAACGCGCGCGTTGACTTTACCAGCAGAAGCTAAGGCCATCTCATTTGAGAGAACGCTGAATTACACGGGATCGTGGGAGAAATGGAGCATGAGGGTGAAGTAAGCAATAATCACAAGGTTCACGCACTGGTTTCTCAAGTTTCCTTCCATTGAACTATCAGGTTTGCTCAGATGCTTGTAATCGTTGGTGCCAACTGCACGGACTGAGAGGGGAAAGGGCTTGATTTGCCTTCATGAGTGATAACCACTTTTAAGGGCTAAGAGGAAGCTTCCAGACCCTGAAATCGGTGTACGCGCCCTTCACTAGCTGTCTTACGCAGCGTACCAGTGGCTATGGTGTTGAATGCGGTTGCCGAGGACAGTCATAGCATTTAATATAATTCTGAAACGCTGAGAATGCCTGTGAGCCGCGGCGCTGGTCCTGTACAATCTCGTATAGAACATTCACCATTGTATGTCGAAGCATTCGAGAATCCCGGCCACTCTCACCAGGGCGTGTTAGTGATCTCAGCTAGAACCTCAGAGAGAAATCAGAGTAGTCACTGAAGAATCTAAGGGGGAGATATAAGTCCGATGCATGCGCCGACTGCGCTGGCAGGGCTTGAACGCCAGGTGTTTCTGGTCATTCCACTTTACAGACTCTCGCCGGAACATCGGGTCTGGTGAGGCGATGCTTCTGTACTTATCTCTAGTTGGGATAGCGAGCGCATCACTTGCTCCGTCTAAATTCAAGCATGCGCCGCAAAACTTGCTCGTCCTGGTCTCATACGAACACGGAGTGTGGTGGCAGAAACTTGAGAGTTGGAAAAGCTACGCAGTTAGCGCCCATCCGCTGGCAAGATTGATTACTGTCCCAAAAAGGCAAGCGAGGTAGTTCGGGATACGCTCTGTACGAGCGGTCACGTCACTCGAATGGCTGCACTTCATGACTACTTTGCAGCAACCATATATCTAAGTGCTTCCACTCTTGTTTTATTCAATATTCTTTCTGTCTTGTCTGAGGGATACATACCGGTCAATCATTTCTTCACAACTCCTCGTCTTCGACGCAGTGGTGGTGGACAAAGCCCAAGTTTGATCTTAAACTCTGCTGCTTGTCAAATAAATAGCTATAGCACACATGTACAAATGCTTGAGGTAGAGTATGAAACGATTAGTAGTAAGAACAGAAAGTAGAGTGAAGCATGGTAGGACTCGGAGTGATTGCTGTAAACTCGGGCTACTGCGCATTTACTAATATCTTCTCCGCCAGAGTGGACGAGATTCCTATGACAAGTCGATGAAGAACTCAACGATCACTTCGATGTATCAGAATAGGTTAGGATAGATTAAGTTGCATACCTCAGAGATTATTTGATTGCCTACGGAATGGAAGACCGACTTGTTGCACCATGAGAGCTCTCGATGTCAGGATTCTCTTGATTTCCGCGCGCCTGGTGTTCATGAGCATCGGTATCTCCGTACTCTTCATCCCCTTCGCCAAAATCCAACGTTTCTCCCAGATTACCCAGCATTGTATCAGAGTTGAATCGAATAGTCGATCGATTGCCAGTGGCGGTTATGGATGAGCTCTTAATCTGTTGATTCGCTCGTCGAAGATTCAACATGAAGCGAGATATTATAATTGCGTTGAGCCTGTGTCATGATACAGGAGATGAGCGAATAAGGTCAGGAGGAGATGTGATTAAAAGGATACAAACGGCGTAAAGAAAACACCACCAGTGTTGAGAGTGAATAATGATGGCTGTCATGGTGAGGTTAGGAGTTGAAATGAATCTTGGCACCTGGACATACAATATTGTCGGTCATAAGCTTGAAGACATTGAGCGCCAGTAGTGCTCTGAGTGTAGTTTTATAGTAATATGTTGATGTAGAAGGCCAAGTGTGCTCACACGAAGAAGAATGTACCTAGTGTGATGATCAGTTTTGTGAGCACTTAGACGAGAGACCGTACACTCAATTACTCACCGTCACGAATCAAAACCTGTCCCAGAGGCACTCTAACTTTGATCCTGGAAGCCTCTCGGACGACCCCGATTGCTCGGATCCAAGTAACTACGAGGACGATGATATCCGCGAGAATAAGTGCAATGCGCGTGCTTAATGACACTGTAAGACAATGCCGAATATTGATACAAATTTCACCTAATCGAAAGGAATACATACCTCTAACCTTTGGTGATAAATACGTGGATTGCATAGCATTTCAATATATGGCAACGTACCGCAATTCCACGGAGGGGGATAAAGGAGGCAGCACGTCGCAGACGGTATTATGAGCTGATGGAAGGTACACGACCTTTTCTAGGATGCGTATCATCTGTTTATCGAACGGGTGCGTATGGCTGATGAGTAACACTAGCTGGATCGCGTCTGTGATCGATGCTTACCAAGTTGGTGGCAAAGGGAACCATACTGAGCGAGAACACGAAGAGGAAGACCCATTGGCTCCGATTGCATAGCGCATATGCACGTAATCCTGTGACCACTTCACGAGAAGGGGAGAGATTAGGTAAGACCGTGGAAACATATAAAAAAACACTCACAGGCGGAGACGATGAATATGAGCAGCTCGAATGCATCGCCAAAGTAAATTTCTGCTATACAGCTATATAGCTATCAGATAGGGAAGTCGTATCAGCAGTGGTGAAATTCCTACCTCTAATCAAAGTTTGGAGATATAAGACGGCGACGCGAGGGTCGTTGAATGGAAGGGAAGAATTAGCACTACGTACGGCACGGCTCGGGCTTGGAAACACTTGCAGCAGGGTATCGAAGAGCGTCGCATACCGATTGACGGCAAAGATCCACGTGGACAAAGACCACTTGCGCGTCCAGACGTGATTCACTTCTTGATCAAACGTGATGAACCATTCGTAACAGTATAGAGCTGACGTTGCACGAGTCAGTGATGAAGTCAAGTTATGAGCTAAGACAGAGAGCATGAATTACCTGTGATTCCGATTGCGATCCGGTTTCCGGTCACTCTAAGTAAGACGGTGGTGTCGGTTAGCGTTATGTAGATATGCACGAGAGGCGCAGAACTTACAGGCCCTGTAGTTCGGAGATTGCTTGAGGGTCGTCTGACATGGCGGTACGTCTCGTTCAAGAATGATTAATGAACAGCGAGTCCGTATGTCTGACTCGGAGAAACTGAATGGGTGTTGCTGGCAGAGGTTGCGCCAATGTGCCATGACAGATATGTATATATACCCGCACAGCCTGAGTCTGAAGGTCAGCGGAGTACTTAGTACTATAGCTATGACATACCCAAGAAGCAGACATGTCCAATTTCGCTGTGCAAAAACTCTCATCATCGCATGACAATGGTGGTGCAGTCATCAACGCGTCAATGCTAGAAGCCTTCATGTACCTGCTATATAACCTATAATCCCACGCCCATTGGGGTACACATTCAACGAACCTAGAAGTGACATCAATTCATCAACGCTTTCCCCTGATAACGATGAAGCGAAGTAGAAGAGACAACTGCGCGCCATGGTTCCTGATATTGAGTACACAGCATCAGGGACTTGACACAGCTCGGATATTGTAAACCACTTCATCCATTGACAGAAACTTGGCCTGACTGGGCCTGTCGGGGCGGAGTGATATGGCCGAGGGATCAATAATTCACTGAGCTTATCCACGATCCAATGTGTGCAATCTGGTACCTGGACGCAGCTACTAATAAGCTTCTAAGCAGGGCACTGCATTGGCAAGAAATAGTCCAGTACTAGTGCAGCATTAGGAGTAAAAGCACAGTCAGTACATAAGTACACTTAATCCCGAGGCAGTACCCAAAATCGACCACTCACTGGTCTAAGTAGTCGTCCATCTTCGTGTTGAGAGAAAACGTGAGTACAGTACAAATGAGCGGAGCCAATCAGTGGACGAAGAACTAAATGAACATTCGGCCAAGTCTTCCGTTCCGCTTGCACGCCGAAGTCCTCAACGAGAATTCGGTTCCGGTACCAGTGTGGCGTGGCAAAAGACGTGTGTACGAGTCGGGCCATGAGTGGAAGAACCACTGTGGAGTGATCAGTGAAAAGAATCCGCAGAGAAAAGAGCAACATTGGGGATTCTTCGTTCGACGCGGAGGCACAGCTCAGCACTTGTAGCCCGTTCATCCTTGTGCATTGAAGAATTTGTATTTGCAGTGTACATCATATGCATAGTAGCAGGGAAGAATTACAGCACGAGGTCAGAAAGCCGCTACTCGTGGCGCTTATGGCATCCGCCCACGTTGTTCCTGTAAAATGCGCGTTCTTAGCTAGGATAGAAGACGAAGTTAGTCAGATATGCTCACTTCAACAACGGCTTCGTGTCTCTCCATGGATGAACTCGGAGGTTCGGGGCTCACTGGCAGGGTGGCGTCACTGAATTGCTCGACATCATCCGATCTCTGAGGCGAGTCTTCGAGACTTGTACGTGTGTCAGAATGATTGTGAGTGTGATCGTCTTCTTCTCCAAACGCCAGCGATTCTCCCATGTTTCCAACGAGGACATTAGAGTTGAATATCAGCGTCGACCGAGGGATGGTAGTATCACTAGGCAGCCCCTCGGGTGTCTCACCCACTTGTCGCAGATTCAGCATGAACCGAGATATGACTATTGAGTTCAATCTAAGTCATGGGTAAATGAGGTTAGCTCAACCGATTGTAGTGGTAAGCATGGGAGATAACAAACGGCGACAAAAGCGGCTCAAATGCCACGACAAGAAAGTGGTCGGATAACTGGTATAGTGCAGCTAGATGTCAGAAGCGTATGCTCATTGAGTGGAGAGGTGTTCGAACGTACAACATCGAAGGATAAGACGCTGTATATGTTGATCAGCAGTAGTGCTCTAGAGGCCGTAGTATGAGCAACAAGTTCAAAGTTCCCGTACACAGGGGATAGAACTCACAAGAAAAAGATAGTCCCTGTTACACATGGTCTGTCTTACAATTCTTATTTATTACCAAGATTATGGAACATTCTCACCGTCACGGATCAAGACTTCGCTGAGGGGGGCGCGAATCTCAAGTCGAGACGCTCGTCGGACTATACCTACAGTTTTCCTCCAGGTGACTGAGAGCACGATGATGTCTGCCATTATCGCCGTAACTCGCGTCGCAATCGTCACTATTATGAAACACATTAGCTCCCTGTGCGTGCATAATCGCATCTCAAACTATGCCTACATCTGCCTGCCATGAATACTCTGCCAATTGTGATGAAATAAACTCGGACATACCCTAGTGTTGTTTCCTCCGATGCTGTCATGCTTATACCGCAAATACCACCAGAAGGTGTTTCGAAGAACGATAGAGTCAACGTGACATATGTCTCCTGGCAAACGGTAGTCACAAATACGACGAATCAGAGCTGCCAGCCAGAAAAGGATAATGACGTGGACTGACCAGATTGATAGCAAAGCCGACCATACCGAGCGCAAAAACGAGAACGAATATCCAGATGTTCCGACCACATAGCGCATATGCACGCAACCCCGTGAATACTAGCGGCACAATCTGAATAAGTATGCATCCTTGCAGGTGTTATGGTCAAATACCCACATGCGGAAACTAGGATGATAAGCAGCCCAAGTATGTTGTCCAGACGGATGGAGGCTATACAACTACAGAACAGGTCAGTCGTATTGAACAAATCAGCGTGCTCGTACGTTGTACTCACCTCTGAAGAGTAATTCATCAGAGAGTATCGTCAGGGTGAATACAATGAGAGACATACCAGATAGGTGGTAGGTGTCACTATATCGATAATCATGTCCATCAGTGTTGCGTAGCGGTTGACGATGAATATCCAAGTCGATAATGTCCACTTGTGGGACCAGATATGTTCAATTTCCTGGTCGAGCGACACAAGGAAATCATAACAATACAATGCTACCACATAGTATTAGTGAGTAGATTCGGTGTCATCGTCGAATGTCCCTCAGTACCTGTGCTCCCAATTGTTATTTGATTCTGAATAACACTGGGTGTGTTTTGTCAATTAGGTGAGATGACGAGATTGGGGTGTTATAAGGCTTACAGTGCTTGTAGCTCAGATACGGACATCCTTGACTTGAGGTCGTCGGAGTTAGGACGCTGGAGTGTCCAGCAGTGAAGGCAGGAACGGTACGAGACGTGGTCTTCTCTTCAGCGTGATAGCCCGCAATTATATGGTGTTGTTAGGAGTTAATAGGTATACTCGTTTAGCACCGCACAACACATCTGTGTTCAATACCACCGACGCAATGACGGAATAAGGCTTCATTGACATATAGAAGCAGATTTGACGCAACGGATCTATCTGCCAGAAGAAGGGTGTTGGATGGATAGAAGAGATTTGAACACAGAATGCAACTGTCGCCGTTCGCGCATTATGAGAGGACGCGGATGCCCGGAAGTAGCTCGCAGAAGGGGACGTACTTGTTGTATTCATCAGCCAACTGTCCATAGTGGCGTGAGAGACAACAGACTCACTGGTAGCAGAATGCTCATTTGAATATACTGTATACGCCGGATCTTCCGCTGAAGAATTCCTGTTGCACCACAATTCTGAGTCCGTGATTCGAATGGAAGTATTGTTCCTCCAAGTCTTCGATGGATTGCAGCCTCTGCCTTATTTCAAACCTATCAGTAGACCGAGATACATTGGCGTGGTAGTAGTACACGTCGGTAGTAGGAGATCCGGATATCGAAGTGGTCGGTCCACTATCTTGAGTCCACGCGCCCTCCCACACCATACTTCCTACGCGAGTTACCGTACATTGATAGCTAGCTTCGGCAAGAGGCGAGGAGCACAGCATGAAAGACATCCAGGGCAAAGATATCGTCAACATCCAGAGAGACATGCAGAGATATCATCAACATCGAGGACACAGAGAGAGCCAAGATTAGAACCGCGAGACGATTAAGTATACTCTGAATAGCACAGCCTACACATTCAACGAGCCTTCGTTCCACTCCTCAGCCGACTGACACGTTCCCAGTGACCCAAGTTCAGTGATCCACGTTCGACCCTGGCGAGTATTCCAAGCCATCAGTTACCGATAACTCCCGTGTCGGGTCGGTAGTCGGGTGTATGCGCAGTGAAAGCCTGCCGCTGCTTCTTTCGCCTTCTCGTATTCCATCCGCGCTGACGACGCCATGATACGAGACTGCAAGAGACTGCCAGCTGTAGAGTAGCGTGGTTTTTTCTAAATCAATTGAATATCGTCAGCTAAGCTAGGGACGAAAGAGTAGCGTGGTTGAAGGTCCAAATACTATAGACTGTGGTGGTAGACGTCGTCGGGCGGTTCCTAGGCCTTCTCCTTCATGGTATTACTGAGAAGGGCAAGGCAAGGTCCACCCGGTATGACACGCACAGAAAACCTAGATAGAACAAGCTTATGATGCGTGATGAGTAATTGAGCCCGCAACGCAAGATGTACACTTAGAGCCACCGTTTACGGTATGAAATCGAGTGCGTCCTCGCATATTCAGCCATTGCTTGGAATAAGTATCTTGGGAGTACTAGTAGAGTATCGCCGTTCTCAATGACCAACACCTGGATAAGTGATTTGGATCGTCGACCGTCGCCAGGAACGTAATACGCGATAACCGGCCATGCCTCGGATCCTCAACAGCGAGTTCTACCTCTGTCAACGTAACTACCGGGACAATTAGTACGGTCTTGGTCGACTTCAGGATTATCAAGTACTCACCATCGAATATGACATAACACACACCGAGCGAGGATCTCGTGTCACCCACGACAATCGACTATCCCAACATAAGTCTGCAATCGTGTATGTTGTATTGCCGTTCTATCCATCTCGAGGATAAGGGAGGAAGGGAGAGAGGATATATGCGTAGTGAACGTCTGCCGAGGTCGCCTTCTCCCAGTAAGGTCCATCCGACCAAGAGTTTTTGAGAGCGTGAGGGATGAGCTAGTGAGTAAGCTGTACGGAGGTATAAGATAAGTTAGAGTTGGGAATAGGGAGGGGCATGGGATTGATGATCGAGCATCAGAGTTCGAATTCGGAGAGCTATGGGCCATTGTGGTTGACGCGACAAACGACGGCGAGTTTTCCTTCTCCTTCTTCGTAGTATCGCGACTGCATCCGACGCAACGTAAGAAGCTGAGGAAGGCAAGGTCCAGCTGGTATGAAACCTAGAGCGTACGATGAATTCTCGAAATTCAACACCACAGCGTCCAGTACGATGAGGTGAGACCCGAGTCCAGTGCGTCCGTGTCTGCGCATGTTCCGCGATTGGTTGATATCTTGAGAGCATCGATGTCGCCGTTCTCAACGACTTGGATGGGAGATGCCGTTGCCAGGGACGTGATATACGGGGATGCATTGTACGGGAACTGGCCATGGCTCGGATCCTCGAGTTCTACCGACGCGGTGCTCTGTCAAAGTAGCTACCAGTATGAAGAATGGGATCCGGAGTGTTATTAGTATCTACGAGCGAGGCCTCGACCAGGACTACTAAGCTTACCCACCATTTAATGCGATATAGAGCACACCAGCACTTCTCAAGCGAAGATCCCGCTGCCGTTCACGTCCATCGTCCAAATCAAACGCGAGTCTTTCAGCTTCAGTACCCAGTATTCAGTACTCAGTGCCTAATCCTTGTCGTCGTGTTGCATAAGATGCCAGTGAGTGTTGGTTGTACGAAGGGAAAGCTGGACGACGATGGGAACGTTTGTGTACGATGAGTATCGATGGTAGTGAGCAAAGAAAGAGCCTGCACATACCGTGTTCGATCTCCGCTGAAGTCCGTTCGTCGACAACAACAGGCACCGACGCCTCCTCCTCGCAGACCAACAACCACCGATGACGCGCGCAGTCTGGACCCTTTCTTGAGCTGGACCGTGTACTCGGCGATATCGATGATCACTGTAAGAGCACCCATCCCATCAAATGCGGGGTAAAGGAAGGGGAAACGAAAGAAGGACATGACGAAGCGATCGTCGACGCTCAATCCAGCGGCCCGCCAACTCCCTGTCTTCCACTCTCCCATGATAACTTAGCTGGAAACTCTCTTTCATTGGTGTTACGGCTCTCCGGCGGGTCAGTCTCCAATGGAGTGGATAGGACCAGGACGGACGATGGGTTCTACAGGCCTAGGGGAGATGGTGGTGGTGAGTAGGGAGAGGTGAGTGGTGAGTAGGGAGTGGTGAGGATAGGGCGCGGGAGAACCGTGGACGATCGTCGACAGCCCACCCAGTGCGACACCCTCGGTACCTTGAGCTTACCACTTATCGAAGGCGGGCGCGGGTACGACGTGGCCACGTCGGTCGTGTGAACGATCTGCGACAGTGTCGTAGGTATGCTGTACGTATCTTCCGCATTCAACGTCTCTTCTCTTCTCACTTCACTTCTTTCTCCATGTTGTAGGTACACCCCTAGAGTCCTCTGTATCTCGCACTGAGGCGTGACGAAGGTAACGCGACACCACGCCCCGGACACTCTGCCAGTACCCTCCACCTCCCTATCCGACTCCATCCTCACCGTGACTGAGCACGTAAAAACTTCTTCTCTATCATCCCGATTGTGCAAGATTACTGTAACGTCACTCCAACAGCGCGTGCGTCCACAGTTTACCCTTCACAACGTTCATTTTGCTTACTGCATGATTACGCTTGATAGGTGGGGCACGCGAGAAGGTTTATGAACAAGCTTTATAGCCATCTCCGAGGGTACTTATCTCCAGCTTTATAAAATTATCTTTCTGACTGGCCATGGAAGCTGTCTGTGAAGCTTTCGCGCCACTCGACGCTCATGGCCATGGATGCGACCTACAGTACCTTGAGCTCTGTCGCCAAACTCATCACTGCGAGGGTAACCATAACTATCCACAAGTCGAATACTATTCACAGCTGCGCTCTACATCCATTCCGCTTACTTGAGCTCATACACGAGCTGCATTAGTTGCCTCGTATCTAGGCGCCCCATTCTGCCGTGCACCAAGGAGGGCCTAACTTGTAATTATCAATGGCAAGTCGGAGTTGACGATGATAGTGCGGGATCGGGTGAAGAGTGTGGGGACGGTCACACGCGGGTAGCGCGAGTGCCTACATCAACTTGAAGCTAAGAAATCCATGCATCCTTGGACGTAGGCTGTACATTTGGCGAGCGACCTGCACTATCAATATTAATAAGTACCAGGAAAATGAAGTCCCGTTTAAGATTGAAAGAGTGCGATACAAATGATAGCATGGCATAGTCAGCGTTCTCCCGGGCTTGTTATCATGCGAATGCGAACAAGATGGAAGATAAGGCCTAGGAGGCGCGGCTACGGTTACCTCGGGCTTCAAGTTCAGCGTTGTGGCCTCAGGCACACTCACACACACACTCACATACGAAACGAACGAGCTTGAGCGCAGTACAGCGGCTTCCACCTGCCGTATCCAGTAGTATCCATCGAACATCCACTTATCAGCGTGGCAGGTATGGGGGCGTGTGAGACGAGACAGCACGCGTACGCACTATACGATGGGTGTGAATGTGATGCGACTCGGCAGAGGCACAGTCACAATAATTCGCAGGGTGAGATTGGGTTGGCTAATGAGTCGGTGGGTGAGTGAGAGGGACCTCTGGTACCTCCATATCGCGGCCTCAGCTGGCCACGACTGCTACCGTGCAGACTACAGTGCCACTGCCACTGATTGAGTAGACAGTGGGCGTTCCTGTATCGGAGAAGAACGATAGATCATAAACCACTTTCCATGTCATCTGCTGGGTGGATAAGTACACTTGCAGTTCAGAGCATCGTAGCTGACAAACGAGGATAGATGGAAGAAAAAAGGAAGAAATAACGTACATCTCGGAGGCTACAGTAAAGCTTACAATCTTCGGGCGGCAGCTCACTATTCACGTCCGAGGATGATAAGCTCAAACTCAAGCTGTGCACGTCAGCGCGTCCGCCAAACCTAAGTAAGTAGTCTTGAAAGGTGGATAAGTCAGCACACTGCACAGTGCCTGCATGTCGAAGTGTCAGGCTTGTAATCCATGAAACCTAAGTCGTCCGAGGATAGATAAGTAAGTATATACGTAGATAGCGGACGTACCTGTATGGATGCGAGGAACTCTGAAGTGATTTCGGTGGGAAGATGCAATCAGTTCATTCCGTTTGTCGGATTGAAGGCTAGCAGGAGTTCGAAGGCATGCACGATGGGAGTCATGATGAAATCTTCCAGGAAGTTGGAAAGTTGGAAAGAACATCTGTGCATCGGATTGTGTACTGTCCTGTACTTGTAAGCGGAACACGCAAGTTCAGCGTATACATACACTGTTGGAATATGGCTGCTACGCACTGGACGTCGACGTCCTACAGCGAGGCCGTAATCAGAAACCCGAGCAGTGCACCAGCGGGTGTCTGAGGGCCCGAAACTACATCACATCATATCGTACCATGATGCACGCTCGCACGACTTGAAGCGTGGCAGGCACTAGTCAGATTACGATCTTCGCAGTGGCGCCGCACTGCACTGCCGAAGAATTTTTGACAGCGGCGGAGAAGTCGGTCGCCAAGCGTGTACCGGTGCGAGGGAACTGGACAAAGTGGCTGCCGACGTCGAAAGTCAAAGTCTTCTTCGTATGTCGGTACGAAAGAACACGCTTTATGCACGAGGACGAGGTCGTCGTCGACAAGGATAATTGGGAAAAGAAAGTCGAGTCGTGGCTAGAAAGGAATTCGAAGACACAACGACTGCGCGCATCGGGTAAAGGAAATGATGCCGGCAGCGTCTTGAAACCCCGCGGCTTTTCTTTCCCGTTCGCGCAATTGTGCCGTTCAAACCCTCGTCATCATCCGCGCCAACCTTATCACACAGCTGTCACGATCGCACAAAGATCTGGCGAAAAACTGGGTGGCCTCGCGCGGGGGGCAGGAACGATCGGAGCGAAATTGAGCAAGAAAAGGAGGTGGGTGGTTACGTTGTGACGTGTAATGCGATCGATGACATAGCGTCGAAGCCTGCGACACCGGCAGGGTCGACCGGGGTCCCAGCGTGCGTGACTGCGGCATTCTCTCGTTTCCTGGGCCAAAACGCCACAAATGGGCAGTTGGGAGTGACTGATTGGCTGTGACGCCCGCGAACAGTCATCAGCCGGGTCGGCCAGAGAATACGGGGTGCATCTGGGAGATCTGTCCGGGTGGCAACGTACGGCATGGGGACGACATCACCCCCCTTCTTCTGTCCCCGCCAGCTATCGTCATCATCATCGCAGACGCCCGAAGCCTAAATGGGGCCGTTCGCCGATCTCGCCTTCCTCTTTGGGAAAACCAGTCGAGTTTCCTACTACCTCCTACTCCACTGCGTCTGCGATACCTGCAGATAATCATGCGCATCACTTCGCTTCCCCCTGCAAGAATTGACGTGGCGCCCGGCAGAATACCACTCACTCGCACCCCCAAACCCACGCAACACACACCCCGTTCTGTCGTTCTTTATCTTCGCCGCTATGGAGTCCGAACAAACAACGCACAACATCCTCAGCTGAAGGTATATATACAGCAGCGCTCGCCAGGTTTTGCACATATCACCTCGTCGCATTCCACTTTTTGCCCAACACACATTATCCCTTTCACGATGCTTTCCAGGTCTCAACAAGCCACATCTTCCGTGCTCAAAGCACGCCCCCTCCAGAGCGCCGTCGCGCATGACGCACGACGGACCATCGCTTCAAAGGCCGAATCATCGAATGCGTACGTCGTGCTCTGACGTCTCTCCCACGTGACACCAATAATCTAACATTTACTTTCCTTCTTACAGACCATCGAATGCATGGACATCACGGACGATGCACACCACACGTCCCGCACCCCAGGCCGTAGAGAGCTCATCATTCAACATGCGCACCGGCATGCCCCTCTCCTCCTGGGACCCCGACATGCCCCACCCCTGGGGCTCCCGCCGCCAAAAACTCACCGCAGACGCATACGACAACGTCGTCCCCGCCTACTACATCGAGCGCCGCAGGCAGCGCGACGAGATCTCCGAGCGCAAGGAGGTCGAGGGTGGGCTCATGGCTCAGCTCTCCGCAGGTATCCTCAGCGAGGGTATCGCCGCGCAGACGCGTGCGCGTGAAGAGAAGATCCCCGTCGAGGTCATCGAGGCTGACGGCACCGTTCGCTATGCCAGTGGCTTCGAGCCTCCCACCCCCGCAGCTGACTTCCACCCCGTCGTCGCTGCTCGCAAACCAGACGACTCGACTTCTCACATCGTCGCTACCGCCAAGGTGTCCTGGGATGAGGTGCTCTCTCCCGCACCCGCTGAGGAAGTCCGTGCGAGCCATGAGGCTAAGGCCCGCGCTGGCTCGTTCGTGAGGGGCTCTGAGGACCCGAAGGAGACTTTTGCATCTGCATGAGTGTGATCTTCTCTTCTCATCGTCTTGCTTTCTTCTTCTCGACGCAACATCGCTTTGATACCCCCCGCAACTCTGCTGTGATATCCCCTTCACCATTCCCATCCCACCCCGCTTTGTCTCCCACCTTTGCGAGCGCACGCCTCACATAATAACTTATGGGTTTCGTCGGAAACCGTAATCCGCACTACTTCCCATATGCTCCTTTGCCCCTAGTTGCTCCTTCCTAGTCCTAGTTGCGCCTCGTCTCGTCTGTACCATTAGCCCGTCTCGCGCAGTTCACTCGTCGTGGATTGTCTGTACTTTGTAGCAGTAGCTCATACGTTTTTCGTAGTGCATCGTCTGTAGTGTCGCTATTCATTAGACACGAATGACTATCTTTGTTGCACTTTCACACGCGTCTTGTTGAGTGACCGGTTTGAGAACAACTCCAAGTTATCGTCGTTGCGTGTGAGTATCATACGGCTTTCGTAAGTTGGCGATGAGTTCGAGGGGTTTCGTACACATGTGAAATCCGCATACATAGAGTCACTCAACAGCGCAGTACGTTCCTTCTCGTAAACCCGGTCATAACTTGTGATTACTCCCATGGGTCAGGATGTGCGAGAACAAAGCGCGGTATGTGGTCACCAGTTATAGAGTCCATTCACTTATCTTCCTTCATTCAACTCGTATAGGAACGTTTGACCCAATCCATGGTTAACTGGCTCGAATGATCACAACGGTACTACCGTGACAGCGATTGTACTCCCAAAGTAATCCCGAACAACAGTCACTTGCCTTACGACGTGTGGCCACCGAGTGTATTGAACGCCTCCACGTGGCCCGATGTATCTTATCTTTGTAGAGAGCTTTAGCGCCTAGCGCTCGTAAGTAAGTACTGCCATCTCAGGGTTTCACAGCAGTTGAGCTTCTATGAATGTGGTTGCTTGAAACTGTGCGGACTGGTGGTTATGCACATGCTATGACTGGAGGATATCGTAGGTGTGGGCGTCGTTGAGGTTCGGGGACGACTGTAGTGCCACTCATCGGTAAGTGGCATAATTAGTATCTTCGCAATATGTCTGCTTATCGTTTTCTGTGATCAGACGCAAGGCACACTGTGTTTTTTGTTTGTTCATCGGCGCAGATATAAAAAGTCGATCGAACGTTAACAAAGACTGCCTCATCGGGTGGGATGTGCTACAGCGAACATCGAATTCGATTGGGTAACTACTTGAGACCAGAATGTCGTTGCTGTCGGTCATCATCCCTTCACTATACTGCAGTGGCGGCTGCAGTCGCAGTATTCTAACCACAACGACTACTCATCAAGCACGCATGTAAGTTAGCCCTTGTTCTCTACTCTCTCTCACTCTCATAATGTACAATCAACTCCAGCCACTCCGAGCTCCTCCTCTCCAGATCCCGAAGGTCGATGATCGCTCTATTATCCTCCCTTCCTTGTCTCCTTCTCCCCCTCTCTTTCTCGACTTCAAGTTTTTTGTCTTCGGACTAGAATGGAATGGAGTGGCCGCCGGTATGCAGGTGATTCGGGCTAAAATCGCTAGTCCAGTCACCAGTGGTGGGCCTGGCTCGGGATACGGGTTTCAATAGCTAGGTATCAGCCACTGGCACATGAGCTTCGCCTTCAGGTGCGCCCACCCGCTGTGCTGTGCCACTCGTGAGTGTACTTAAGACTTTCGGTGCCCCTTGTTCTGTTCGATATATCGACTTTTGCGGCTCCTTGTACTTTCCCTCAACTACTAAGTTGGTCCCGTAGGATTGAAGTGTTCTACACGACGGACGAAGTGAGTACTTACTCGTGCAACGAATACAACCTGTTGAATCAATCCTCTTTATTTCGCAGTTTACAGGCTCGGTTCGACCTACCACCAGTAAAGCGGTTGCGGTACACCATGTCTGCAGAAACCCAAACGTCCATGGTAAGCATCCAAAGATATACCAATCGTTGCACCGACTGAAATCGCAGTACACCAGATATCGCTTTCCCGGGACCCCCTGACACAGAGAAACAGCGGGTCGAGCTCACGCCATATCGCCGCCTCTAGAAGTCGCGGGACGTCTGAAAAGACGATACATTTCCGAAGTGCGTTTCATATTGACGTTCACCTCTGACATACATGGACTGAGCTTTGCTGTGTGCCGCCAGCCAAACCGTGTACGTTCTTCTTCACGGCGCGCGGATGCGTTAAGGGGTCAAAGTGTAACTTGTAAGTCCAGTCATATAGCGATGCAGTTCGCGTCATGCTCACAAGTATGCATTCAGCCGACACGATAAACTCGAAGTCGAGCCTGTGCAGACCAGCTCGGCTTACGCAGGCTTGGATGGCGAGCCCGCGCCACGCGAGCAACGACGTCGAAGGCCGGCACAGAACGTCGCAGTCGGGCCACGTCTCACTGCAGAATCAGTCTCGCGTCTTCCCGAGGCGGTATCGACGAACAAGACCCATCCTATCAAATATCGCACTATAGGCGGCGGGGTCATAGTCGGAAGGACATCGACTGGAAGCAGCCCGCCTTCACCCGCGACGCCACTTGACTCGCAGCCTGATCTACCAGACTGGGATAACAATTCTCAGCTACCTCCAGAATACGAGGAGTTCAGCGACTCTACAACGTTCTATGAATCCCCAGGGAACGTTGTTCCTCTCCCTGCGTACATTCCCCTCTACATCCCGCATGCCACTGCACTGGGCGGCGTGCACTCAGTCTCCACTCCTCCGCCATCTATTGGCGTCCCGTTTTATCATCACTACAACCCGTACCTCCCTACCAGTCAAGTGCAGCCTCATACGATGCTGACCCCGCCCATACTGCCACTGCCCTACCCACATCCTCCACTCCCCGGGACCCTTTGGGTTTCGGAACCCCCGGAAAAGCCGATGTTAGGTTCATCTCCGGTCTTCATCAATGGTCAAGCAGAGCTACCTGATGTGGTCTGCGGACTGTACGCTGATCCTGGTGGGCTTGTGATTCCGCTGCGGTCGCCAGTTGCGCTGCCTATGTATGCTGGTACTGGTGTGCCGATTCCTCGACCGTCTTCGGCTCCGCCACCCTCGGACTCTTTTGCGCATTTTACTTGGCCTGGAGATGAGCACAGTCGAAGGGTGAGTTATGTTTGCCACTTGTGTGGCTGCTCTAGACATGTTTGACTGACGAACTCGTGCGTGGCGCAGGTGTCTTTGCAGGGAGGTTTATAACGCCTCGATGTTGATACTGAACCACTTCTCAATCATTCATTCAACTATTTTTAGACACTAGAAGTGAATTCTTTGTTGTAAATATATCTATGCATATTTCTTTTGGCTGTCCTTGGCTTTCTGGTTCCAATCCTGTATAGTAAAACATCTTGTGTACACATCCACCGTATTTTGTAGATAAATATTTCAGTTGAACTTGATGTCATTCACGTACAAGGACTTACTACTGTTCGACACAATGAACCGGCTTTCGAAAGAGAATATTATCGCTCTGGCCAGTGACCTCGAAAGCCATCTTCACGAGGCGCTCATGATTATTGCACCACGTGGAGCACAGAGCGCCCGTCGGTGAACCCAAATGCAGCAAAGGGCGGGACTGTGTTCTTGTAGCTCTACGGTCACGGTCTCGCTGCTTTCGTCGCTCCAACATGGCGATTGCACTTCGGCGGCGCTCACTTATTCGAATACTTTTCTTTGCTGGTATCGTGGTGGTCCTGCGTTTCCTCATTGTATCCCCATCGTCTCCGGCCTCTTCTGTCACCTCACTATATGGATCGGACCCCAAGGAAATCAAGAAACAGGGAGTGTTGGACTTGATGTCGAGAGGAGAGAAGGGGCTGGATGCGCGGAAACATCAGTTTCTGCAGGTTAGGATGGGGAGGGACGACCGACCGGACTTGTTCAGCGACACCATTGATGACGGGCTCACGGACTATTGGGACAGATTCCAAAAACCTTTGTGCGTTGCATCTTCATATTCTATGTCCTTTAGCTGACGAATCTGTTTCTAATAAAGTATTACTGGACACGACACTGCATACATGGATGCGCAGGTCGTGCTAAGCTCGATCGAGCAGCTACTAACGACCAACGGCTGGGTGGCGTCGAAATGCGCTACGTTGACGCGACCATTTGGGCAGAACAAGGATGAAGACGCATACGAAGATCTCGCGAAGCCAGGGCAACTGTACTACGTTGGCATGGTCATTCACTCCGCCGACCACTTCCTGGTGGACCAGCTCGCCGTCATCATTCAACTAGCCCGACGGCTAGGGACGTCGAACCTCTTTGTGTCCATGCTCGACTACGACTCCTCCGACTCTACAGACACGCTTACTGACCTATGTGAGGCAGTCCTCACTCTACTTGGCATTCCGTTCAGAATACGGCGGGTCCCTGGGATGACAGAGAACCCCTCCTACGCCTACTACCCCCTCGAAGAGGCGCATACGAGGAACCTCGCGTTGGAGCCCTTGCACGAGCTGTGGGAAAAGAGGAAGATAAAGTTTCATCGAGTGATATGGCTCAAGGGGTTCACGTGCCCGAATGATATTTTGGAGTCAATACGGATAAGCGTGGTGAACAAGGCGGCAATGGTGTGCGGGATGGACTGGGCAGAGCACAATGGGTTCTTTATTTTCTCCGACCGGTACGTGCATACTTATCTCTGTGGCATCCTCTTGCTTATACCGTTCTAGTTGGAGAACACGAGATATCAATGGTGACCAGTTCCGACAGTCCAAATCATCATCCTTGTCAACTTCATCACTGAGCAATGTGCCTCCACGAGATACAGTCGGAGCGCAACGTTATGCTCAGCATCTCCCATTCCAAGTATTCTGCTGCGAATCAGGGACACACGTCGTCGACCCAGCACAGTCATACTACGCTGGCGTCGCATATCGTGCGGGAACAAACTTCCACAACCTTACTTTGTCGGACCCTCCACCAGTCCGCCATCCAGACGACAAATGCCTAGACAGCTCGCAAGCCTGGTTCTGTAGGGATCTTTGGGTGGCGAAGGCGAAGGAGGGCATCAAGGACGTCGACGACTACGAATCACGCGAGACATTGAAAGCGCAGAAACGATCTCTGGTTGCGCGTCAGGAGCCTCAGGATGCAGCCAATGCCCCTCGAGAGCCTCAACCACAACCACAACCCCAGCGAGAACCGGACCCGGACGCCAATGCCGGATCAGATTATGACGCTCACGATTTGCCATTGGCGGACCCACCGAAACCCGTAGACGGACAGAAGCTCACTGCACCAAACTCCGTCTTCGAACCCGTAAAGATTATGGTGAACCCTCGTTGTGTGACGACGTACGCAGGTGTGTCGCATACACAGCTCGCACTCGATTTGTTCGGGCCGCCGGATAGGGAGGAGGAGGAAGGTAGAGTGAAGGAGCAGGATGTGCTTGTGGAGTGGGAGAGTGCACCGGATACGTTTGTATGCCAGGAGCAACAGTGAGTTATTCCATCCTCTAAAATGTACGTTGTTCTGATGTTCGGTGTAGGACGACGGGTGGACGACGTGCGGCTAAAAACCAGAGGCGGCTTGGGTTCTCTATACATCAGGAACTCGAGGCCTCGCTTGCTCTTCAGTGATAGACTATCATACTATGGGACTATGTGAAGTATCTTATTGCTTGTGTAATATGTTTGCTTTGGATGTCTTTGTGCAGAGAGACCGTCTCAGGCTTTTACGTTTTGGTGACCATATTACCCGGATGGGACTGACCTGGATAGCTCAAGATTATGCACTAAGCAAATAGTTTACCGTATGAGTGGGGCGTCAGGTGAGTCGTGGCTTGCTTATGCATAGCTAGTGGTCGGCTGATATCACCTGCAGGCTCAGTATCGGCTCCTCCTATAGAAGCACACCTCGTGAAGAGGCTTCAATTTGATGACAACGAGCGACAGTGGCTCGGTCGCTCCGCGGATCCGCTCATTCGTGTTTGCGAAAATACAGGCACCAGAGTCAGCTACATCGCAGCTTACAAGCACAGATAGGAGGGATGCGTGGAAGAGGCGAGTGATGAAGACAAACTACAGACAACGGATATGCTGGCTGTGTACGATGAACTCATGACCTCACCATTCCAGCGCTAATTAGATGAATGGTAAGAATCAGGCCCACAAAACACGAAGCAGTACACTCCTAACTATGCTCATACCTCAACAGGAACAGACACATCGGGGTATTGGTCTGTACATGGTGAACCCTTTCCAGACACCATCTCGGCGTTGATGTTCCCCGGACGTGCATGGCATAATCTCTTGTAATCAGGCCAATCTTCCAAGATAAGGTGGTAAATTGACCTCGGCAGTCTTTCAAGCCAGTACAGGCGAAATGGAACAGGTACACGACATCTACACATGCCTTTGACACGAGCTCTATTATACAGTGTATAAATATGCGCCTCCAATGATTGCAGTGGCACATTGAATCCTTTCCCAAACACTTCTCACTATCGATCTACAAGCATCACGTAGCTATCATGAGCCACAAGACCAACAAGATTCTCCTGATTTTCTGTGACGGCACAGGCCAGGATGGCACACTTTCCAACGAAACCAGTAAGTTCATGTGGCTTACTACTCATCCAGTTCTAATACTCGCTGTAGACGAAAATGGCAACAGTAGCGGCGTACAAGAGGCGACAAATGTCTTGCGACTATGTATGTCACGATTATCCATGATATGAATGCCCGACATGGAGCTGACGGGCCGCCCGATTGATAGCGCGTGGTGTGCTGCCGTGGTCAACGTGAGTCGATTATTTCTCACTCGTAATACAACGTATTCATGTCTTCTTCTAGAGATGGACGTCGTCAAATCGTCTTTTATCAAAGTGGAGTCGGAAGCGAAGCCGACTTCAGCGGAGAAAGCGCGACTGGGGCGGCACTGCTGGGTACGTATCATTGCTGCTTTCTTTGCTTCCCATATCATAGTCTCATGATGTTTGGTAGCGGCCCTGGGAACTGCTGTAGGTCAGTAGCTGGCGCAGTAAAGTGATATTCGCCCGCCATGAACTGAAACACTACGTTTACTACAGCCAGCAAGATTCGTGATTGTTACGCTTTTCTGGCGCAGAACTTTGACGAGGGTGACGAGATCTGCATTTTTGGGTGAGTTCTATTTTGCGTTCATGTTATGAAAGCTAGGCTTACGAACAATGCTCTAGGTTCTCTCGGTATGGAAGATTCATATTGCTTTAATCTGGTACCTGACCTAACTGTTCCTTCTAACAGGGGTGCATACACTGCAAGAAAGCTTGCTGGCCTAATTGTAAGTGTTACCGTCAGAGTCTTCGGGGCGACTGTTCTGAACTACATTAGGATAAGATTGGATTGCTCGAGCGCGAACAACTTGGGTTCTTTTTCGAGATTTGGAAGGACCTAGTAGACAAGAAGACCCCTACCATCCCAGATGGAACACGTCGAACCCGAATCCGGTCAGTGAAAGAATGGTCTACGTATATCTGATGACTTACCTACATGGACTATAGATGTGTAGGTGTATGGGACACTGTTGGCTCAGTATTCAACACTATCGACGCGCTCAGCATTAAAGACACGGATCTGCCTCCCACTATCGACTGTGCACTTCATGCGATGTCTTTGCAAGAAAACCGCGAGAAGTTCCTGCCGACCTTGTGGACTGTGCCATCGCGGGGTTTGTTTGCGCTAGCTGCTGGCCAGCCGCAAGTGTTCAAACAAGTATACTCAAATACTCACGTTCTCACAAAGCTCGTGACTCATGCAGATGTATCTTGTAGATCTGGTTTCCTGGAGCACATTCTGACG
Organism: Irpex sp. M6601; assembly: GCA_037039805.1. Classification (NCBI taxonomy): domain Eukaryota; kingdom Fungi; phylum Basidiomycota; class Agaricomycetes; order Polyporales; family Irpicaceae; genus Irpex; species Irpex sp. M6601. The sequence continues at coordinate 66,585 of JAXQGN010000058.1, read as the reverse complement.
TGGGCGGGGGCTACACGCGCCATGAGCTTTCTGACCTCGCATTGTTCTGGATGGCGGTACTACTCCTTAAATTCTGAACAGCCGCATATTGCTCACGTAAACTATGATATCACAGGGAGAGATACAAGGTTTCATCAATCTCGACCTCGAGTTCATACAACAAAGTGGCCAAATCAAGCCGGAACCTTGGGGCACCTCGCAACCCAACAACGCCTATGAGGACTTATCGTGGGCTGAACAGGCTATCATCGGTCATGAGACTCGTCTGGAAAGCGGACAGATCTTGTCGGATGCGACATTCCATCCTAGCATTGCCGTTGCACCCACCAAGCTGGACAAGCCGAAGTACATGATCACATTGGACGACTTGAGAAAGAAGTTCGGTGCTTCATGGACACCGAAGTACGCTTCTCTCAACGAGTTCGAGCAGAAGTGCAAAGATCACTGGGGCAAGCCTCTCGTGAGATATACTATTTTTCCTCTTCTATCATACACCGTGCTTACGTTATTTTATCGCACCCCAGCTCAGAGGAATACCGTTTGGCACTGGAAAGTTCGAGTCTCCTGCAATTCTCTTTGGTTCGCATTGATTGCTATCTGTTATGTACGGATACCACGATGTACGCTGCAACTACAAATCTTTCAACGCACAATGGTGGGTGCGATACACGAGTCCGGGTAGGGCTGAGCTGTACCTCCGCCCCGGAAGAAGCATGTCCCTATGTGAATCTCATTTGATGTGCGATATATCTGGGTCAAGAGTCCTACCCAGGTTCCGTCACAACGTCGGACTACTTTGACCCAGACAGACTTTCAGCAGGTATTCCAGCATATCGATAACATCCCTTGTTCGTCTACGATCTTAGGTTCGGGCTCAGTAGCGGATGTATATGTGAGTGCGCAGCCTGGTTCTGATAAAGATGTTGTGACTGATAGGATGGTGATCAGGGTGTTGTTGAACAAGTCGAGCTTCAACTTTCTGCAGTCGGCGGTATCAATAACTGCTTCGAAACACACTCCCCGCCGTCTGTTCCAGCATAGCTGCGATATGTGTAGCCGTGCTGGATCACTGCGATCGTGATCCAGTACACTGTCTATTTGCGAAGAGCGCGACCTCAAGTACTCGCTAATCATTACAAGATGCTTCAGAAGACCGTATGATGTAGCACCAGAAAGCTGTTCTCCAAATCAAGGTATACGTCAATTGCAACCGTTCACAATCACTCTCAGCCTTGGAGCCTGAGGTCAACTGGTCAGTACGTACTGCACTATTATGTCCTAACGTCTGCACCATAGATACGCGCGCTGATATATATCTTCGGATTGTTGTTCTCGTTATGCAGTCAACTCCATTGCAATTTGGATTCTTGAACAGGTGATAGAGAAGACGTGCGTGTCTTGGGTTCGTCGGTGTTCGGGGAGCATGGGAGTTAAAGATGGCTTGTATGAGTCACAGCTCGTGGAGCTTTGTGTTAGGAGGGTTCAGCTGTGAGCTGACTGTGTTGACCGGTAATGTAAATGCCTTCAAGTTCAATTGATTCGTAACGAGACAACTGTTCTATTATTTCTCCTCTCTCTATTGTACTAACTATTATCTTTGCGGACATGTTAGGGGTATTGGTGTCTCCTCGCAGAACAGCGGGCTCGAGATACCTATACCTCAAGCTGTGTAAGGAATTTCCTCATCTTGATGGGTACTATCGTGCTCTTTTGGCAAGCAGCAAGGTTAGAATTCAATCGCACCTGTTGGTCATACTTGGAGCCAGAACTCATGTAGTATTTCAAATACAGTGCTTCCAAGATATACGTAGCGTGGTTGAACTCTCGCTGGACATCGCCGTGCACACAGAAAGACCGCCAACTCAATAAAGACATGGAACCGGAGCAGCATGGATTTTTATCACGGCCAAAGCATACTCAATCTAGTACGTGCGGTCGTCTGGTCGCGCTCTTGCACTCTCGTTTCTAGGCCCATGCAACGATGTGCCAGTGCGACGGGCACCAGACAGTCTTGGGGTAGTAATGTCCATCGAAAGCTGAAGAACCATGTAGTAAGTAACACAAGCCGCAAACCGACATGCAGTACCATTGGTTCATGCTCCAGGTCAAAAGACGCCTGCTGTCCTTGGTTCGTGGTGACAATAATAGCACATCGAAGTTCTTGCTGACTAGAAATGAAACCGACTCCACTTATGATGATAGATACTATGCTATTGAATCAACTCCGCTCTGTATCAACAAGATAAATCCGTTACTCGTAAGTGTTCGTTGTTCTATGCGTGTATATGTATCTGTTGAGCATCGAAGCTAATCCACTGAGTCTGATTTAAGGATACCTTCAAGTTATTTATACTCGGAAGAGACACTTGATCGGACAGCCAGTCATACAAGCCACTCTTTCTAATCCAACACACCCTCCACTTTCAGTGCCATGTCAGACTCTGTGGGGGATGCGCCGTTTATATCCGAAATTCAAGCAAAGTAAGACCCACAAGCGATCCTAGAATAGCACTCTACCACTGCTGATGCATGTGATACACATAGCATGATAGACAACTGGATCAACGCTGCATGCACAGGTATAGTATATGTCCACGATGTTTGTCATTAATCACGTTAACCTCGCTGACCACTTTACCCTATGCGTATTAGTTATGTATTGCTACGAATGGCTCATTACAATTGATCAGGAGTTTCAGCACATCTGGTTTCGAAGATGGAGTCTATCTACCTGGGTTTTTGTCATGAACAGATACGCAACCCTTCTGGACTGCATTTTGGATATGCTTCCAGCTCCAAATGCTTTGGTATGTGGTCCTATAAATATTCATGGAGTATTCTTCTCATCGGTGGCTACAGAGGTAGTGAAGATTGTAGTTTTCTACGTTACTCCTACTGATGCAGTAACCCCCCAGCTGTGCCATATATATCCGCTTGGATTGTGTATTGTCATTACTTGTTCTTTTGGCTGCGGCATGTGAGTATCTCGCTGGCGATACCCTGGAGTACTCAATTGGCATGCTTACGGTCTTTCCCTTGAAGTGTTCACCGGGATACGTGGCTACGCGCTATGCAATCGGAATATCTGGGTATTGGTCATTGTCTTTATGCTAAGTATGGTACCCTTTGCTACGAATATGGTGGGTCTGCATTGCTCTGAGTACGGGCTGTATTATCTTGATGGTGTCTTATCATGATGCCATAACCCAGGTATCGTTTGTCGCAGTGACTCCGGTGTTCTCAGTCTCGCCATTTTTTGGGAATACATGCCAAGAATGGGTATATCAATCTGACGAGGAGTATACAGGGTATGTGTAGTTGATTGCTCTGCGACGGTTGACTCGGAGTTAACTAATGACATGCTTACTAGATGTAGGTAAATTCGTAGCCAATCTCACTATAAGAGGAACCCTAATTTACTCCATCTTAGTATCCCTGAGTGGCCGAGCCCCGTTAATTGTTTCAGATCTTATTGTGCTTTTCGCAACCTGGAAAAGGGCAGCTGGAACCGTGCGGAGAGCTGCCCGTTCGAACGTTCGAGTACCTCTTAGCGAGGCCCTTCTGCGCGACGGTAAGATATTTACACATGTCTCGTCACATATGATTTACTGAACCTCGTTCATAGGAACGTTATTCTTCTTGTGAGTGGCGGCAAGTTTTATGCTTGCGAGTCGTTCACCCTTCGCGGCTGGACAACAGAGGATTGCTTGCCGTCAATACGTCAATGATTCTGAGAGTAACTGTCGTATGTCAATTTGAACAGTTCTCGTGCCAATGATCATTACTAATTCTGTCGCAGCTGCCTACGTCCTGGGTCGAACCTATTAGCAACATCACTATGCCGTTTGTTCATTTCTTTTGCCTACCCAGTGTCATGATTCGCTCACAGGCTATAATATTACGTAGACTAAATTCGATAATGCTTTCAAGGTTTATGCTCAGCTTACGCCAAGTGAACTTGGACTCGAACTTGAGCCAGAATCCAAGCGAGCACTCGCACGGAGCGACCCACGGCCAACGCTCAACTATACGATTTAACTCGGACATAATTGTCGGCAATATGGGAGAGTCCTTGCGAGTTGGGAATGAAGGTGATTATGACGACGAAGACGATCCAAATTACACGTTCGAGATCTCGGAGTCCATAGAACAATGCCCGGAGTGCAACAATGAACGTCCACTGGAAAGTCATATTGCGCAACCTCAATTTCCTGATGGTCATATTGTGGAGAGTTAAGTAAGTCACTGTCGAGTTTCTGTGTAAGCTTATCAAATCTGATGAAAGCTATGTCAGGGACCTCATACTCTTCGTCCACCGCCATGGGGTTAATAATCAGTACTATACCATGAAGGATTGCATTTTTCATCGTCGTTTCCCCCAGTATCGGACGTACGCCAGTCGTCTAGCATGGTGTGTTCCAGTATAGTTAGTATAGCTTATCTGACTCTTCAAGTTTACGGCGTTCTGCTGGAAATCCGTATCATCCTCTATCTTCTCCTTCCTAATTCGCAGCTCGGCCCAGTGATGATATCCAATCATTAAAGCATTGAGACATCGATAACGTTCTGTAATAATTTATTCCGAGTGCTCTTCAATGTAAACCTGTCCTTGAACCTTCGAAATTGACTCGAGATTACGCACTCCAAGTTATATTCCCTCATTCTCATCCATGTCACGATTCTCGTCTTCCTCGCCAGAGTTACCGAGACGTAAACTCTCTCCTAAGTTGCCAAGACCCATGAACGCACTGGCGTTAAATCGTATCGTCGACCAGTATGACCGCGTTAGCGTGTCATCGTGATAAATGTCATCGTGAATACGACCCGGGTCTGTTACCAGAGATTGCTCTGCTACCTGCTTCAAGTTGAACATGAACCGCGATATAATTGTCGACGTCAACCTTCCCGAGTTCAATACATATAGAGGGATAACTAGTATGTCTGCGAATACTGGAATCTCATACTTTGAAGATAAAATACCATGTACTTACGGTGCAAGAAACAGGCTTCCCGGGTCTACTGCATACAGAGCTGGCTAAGAGTAAAACAGTGAGGAAAAAATTACGCTTGCTCGCTGTGATTCCAGCTCACGATATTTTCGCACAGGATTTGAAAGACGTTGAGTATGAGAAGGGCCCTGAAGCAAAAATCAAATCAGTGTTTGACACAAAGGAGGGCCTGACCAGGCTTGGTACTAGCAATTCTTCACGTTATGACACATACATGAAAAATACCGTTCCTGGTAGTACGTGTTACGAGTATGAGTGAATATCTTCTTCGCCGCGAAGCAACAGACTCACCATCACGAACAAGGATTTGCGCAAGAGGGACTCTGACGTTAATACGGTAGGCCTCTCGGATAGTCCCAGCGGTCTTTCTCCATGTTGCTATTAGAACAATGATGTCTCCAACTATCATCGATATACGCGTCACCAAAGATACTAAGGAAGATCAATGGTCAGTGCGGTATACGAAAATAGCCGAGAGATAGGGTATTGCCATGCAGACATACACACCTCTTTGGAGCATGAACGCATTTGTTTCACGACAGGATTATCAAAAGATTAAAGCTGGATATGGTGATGCCAGGAATAAGACGCACATTAGTGACGAAGCTGCAGAGAACGGGTATGTCACTGAGCAATATGCTTCTGTAGATGACGTAGCGGGTTCGTATATGATGCCCTCCTTGACGTAAATCACCTAAATTCGAGGATAAGATCCATGAACATCGTAAGAGAAGAGGTGTTTGCCCACCAAGTTAGAAAAGAATGCCACACTACTTAGCATGAAAACAATCACAAGTAGTGACACGCTGCGATTACTGAATGCGTAAGCCCGCAGAGCTGTGAATACTAAAGCATCGGAATAGGATGTCTATCAGATGACGATTATTTCAGGTGGTCGGATGGAACTCACATGCAAGACCCAGGTATTGCAAGAGCTCAAAGGTCGCCTCCCCTCGGACTCCCCAGATACATCTATGATGTACCGAATATGAGCACTCAAGATCCAGCCTTCAGTAGAATGGACCTCACCCCTGTGATAAAACATAGCTATTATTATCGCTCTTACATCATGCAGAAAATAGCAGACTCACCATGTCAGTGGGAGCGGCAAATGTCTTCGCCGCGATATCGAAGAAAGTCGCATATCGGTTGACTGCAAAAACTAACGTTGAGATTGTCCATTTCCGCGCCCAGATATACTTGTACTCTTGGTCCAGCGTTATAAGCCATTCAAAGTAGTAAAGCGCTTTCAGTGCAAGGATGTGTGATGGTTCAATATCAGCAAGCCGCAAGCAAGGGTATATAAAATCGAGAGTTTCTGATGACTTACTCGCGGCAGCAACGGAGAGATGGTCATAGATTATGCTGTCTACAGTCTTGAGTGGGCTGGACTTTTCTGTGGCTAGCAATATGCGTAACTCACAGTGACTCCACATCATGTATGTAGGCACTTGGGCTCTCATACGAGGAGTTGGACATGGTATATCCGATAACTTGAAAGTAAGGGGCAACGCTTTGGTAGTCTGGAGGATGGCCGTCAACAAAAGTGGTGTCATTATTCAGCGATAAGGTCAATTATATGGCGATCATGAGACTCACTTTACGAGTATCTAACAAGTGTACAACACACTCCTTTGCGAACCTCTCAAACCCTCGGTCTGACAGGAACTGTCCGCAGAACTGAGCGCCATACTACGAGAAGTGGTGTAATGAATACTGAATATACCTTCGTTCGATGATGGTATGATTATGATACGGCATTTGTACACGGCCTCCTTCGGTAGCGCCAACGAATGGGTGTCCCAGAGATGGCTAGTCTGCCCGCTTGATGACGGTAAACAAAGGTTAATCGACGATCTCCCAAAGAAGTCCTGGACGCTGGGTTGTTTTTCTCAGAGAAAGTGGCACAGCATCAAGACATCTTCTGGCTCGTACTTTATCTCCACATGGTATTCGCAACTTCTGTGCATCCTGAACGATCAGCGCGACTACTGGGCCATGAGCCAGGTGGTGCAGCAGACAATTGAGAGAAGACCTCTCATCGGTTTTGGTGACGCGGTCCACTCTACTCCATATGTAGACTATCACTGAGAGCGAAACCGAAACCATGGGGGTAGGTGGCCGTCATCTGCAATGCGCGATGTCTTTCATTTATATCGTTACTGGGTTGAGAAGCAGGATCCGTGTAAATCTTGGAGGATCACGTACCAACAATTCTGGAAACCACTGGCAGAGGCTATACCGCTCCAAAAGCGTTGCGGATAGGCTCCCCAGGGCAGACAAGACAGCTACAGGGTTTCGTGCCTCAATCTGGCGTTACGAGCAGATTCAGCATGTAGACGTATGGGGTATTGAACCATGAAGCTTGCAATTGAAGCGTGAAGGAGGCCTGAGATATGCCAGCGCTTTAGCAGTACATATTGATGTTCCGGTAAACTCCGAGGTTGCGAAGATCGTTATCTGGGCCGTATCTGGCCTTTATTTCGAACGTCCCCGATGAAAGACAAGAGTTGTCGCGACATACTCGTCTAGGACCATAAAAATTCTTCGACTTTGCACCATACCCCACGGCAGATCGTTTCTCTATTTGGGAGGCTCCGTCAAACTTTGTCACGGTTAAGGTTAGCAGTACGTTGCGATTTTCTCAGTAAAGTTGTGCACTTCCAGCTGAATAGGTTTACTTGAGTCGTTCTGTACAGTGAAGCAGGGTCCCAGGAACCAAGCTTACGATGGCATGCTACCTTCTGGCATGAGCTTTGTACCTTTGTCACTTAAACTGCAATTCGCCGGACGCCCCAGCTCGGCATCTCACACGCTCTTCATCGCACAGCCTAGTTACGAACCTCCATACCGTATCGCGGCAACCGCGCCAATACCACCTTTCTCGGGCCATCGAAAGCTGTTCCCAGCACTGGCCCTATGAGGTACAGCGTGCGAGTCAACAGGCCAATCCAAGTATGTGTGTCACCGGTGAATTGCATGAGCGGTAACTTTATCATTCCAGCGCATCCTGGTGAGGGGTGAGCTCTATGCCGCCGCATTGTGATACTCCGTTGACAGCTGCGCTTTGCTATCTTTCAGAAGAGCGGCGGCGTCTTGTAATACAAGCTTAAATGGCTATATCTGGGACCTGAAGCGACAGATCGCTCTTGGAACCCTCTGTTGGATGGGTCGCCTCGGGATTTCAGTTGCCTTTAGGCATTCGTCTTCCGTATGCGCTGGAGAATCGCCCGGTAAGTACTCATAGCACGCGCGAATTAGACTTAAGGCAGTCAACGTGCATCATAAAAAATAGGTGAGTCAGGTCCATAATCATTCTTATGGTGTGGCTGAGAGTTTGGAAGTTACCTAGAACTCTTCTTTTGTGATCCGTCGATGAGGTTCCTGTTCACTTACGGCGGATTGAATACGTCGCATATGGGCACTCATCTAAGGATGCTGTCAAGATGGTGCCTCCCTTTCTTTGCGCCGTGAAGTCAGCGCAAGCACATCCTAAGTCTCGCCCGCGCCCTTTACCCTCAGAGCTTCTAGGAACGCCCCGCCTAAGCGATCATGCGTCTCATCTCCGTTGCCCCTTCTGTGCGGTGATGTATCTCCTCTGTCCGGTATATAGTGAGTCAATGCAGAGATGCCTACTTCCCTCCGCACGCTGACTCTCTGCTCACTCAGCCTGGATAGACGAGCATGTCTGATATGTCTGAAGACCCAAATAACTACGCCTCAGAAGTACAGGCATTGTACGTCGACACGATGAAAATCCATATAATAGCTTGTGCTCACACAGACTCTTATTCAGTATGCTGGGGTCCTATATTATATATGCTGCTGCAAGTATGATTTATTCTCTTCGACCCTGTCTATGTCGTAGTTCTAACCATTCTGTGCTTAATTGCAGCGTTATACTGTTACGAGTGGCTCGTAACGATTGGTCAAGAGTTCGACCATGTCTGGATGCAGAAATGGACGATATCCACTTGGATATTTGCCATCAGTCGATACTCAACGCTGCTGGACGTCATTGTGCTGTTGATACCTACTCCATCATACACAGTGAGCAATTACTACTTACCAAACTTCGCCCTCTCTTGACTAATCGACATATAGAGGTTCTTCCATATTCATGTATCACTGGGAGACGTTATCTCACGACTCGGCAGCTGTATATGGATTCTTCGATTGGACCAAACGTTCACTGCACTTCAGTTCCTGGCACTTGCGTGTGAGTCTATCCATCTAATGATGGACCCAAGATACTGACACATGACGGTTCAAGTATTTACTGCACTACGTGCGTTTGCCCTATGTGCACGCAACATCTGGGTATTCCTTGTCGTGTTCTTGCTAAGCATCACTCCGTTTGTGGTTAATATGGTGAGTCCGCAGTTTGACCCAAATCAAGTTCAATAATCTTATACCCGTTGCCTGATACAGATGTCCTTTCCTTTGGAAACTCCGATATTTGCACTAGACACGCCGGCAAATGATTGTCAGACGCTACCTCCTTTCCCTGACAACGTTTCACTACAGTACGTTCTATCTCAATTCCAAGAAACTAGAAACTCACCGAAGTTATGGTTATAAGTCGTACGCGGCACTGTTTAGTCATCCTTTAACACGGCTCAAGCTGATAAGGATTTGACCATAGTATCTCTTGGCACGCGGGGTGCGATTATAGTTGCAGATGTAATAGTTCTCGTTATAACGTGGATGAAAACCATCGAGACTATACGACAAGCTATGCGAGTCGGGACGAGAGTTCCCCTACACGAAGTCTTAGTACGAGATGGTAAGTCCACTCCTGCCCAACCGTCATCGTAGTGTGCATTCAATAACGTTTTCCTCAATAGGTACCATCTTTTTCCTGTAAGCCGAGCCTCTTGGAGACAGTATTCCGCAATGACCGAGATAATTAAATTAGAGCACTTCTTGTCCTCAACGTCTTCCAAATCCTAACAGATAATATTGTAAGTTCGCCCAATAGCCACTGGGACAGGCCGCTGATTAGCTCGCTTGACAGCCGGCGCTGCTAAGTCTTGCGCCAGGAACGACCTTCTTACCTTTGTACGAGATATTTAGATTGATAGCGTTATCCTCGCTCACGACACATTGCCGTTTTCCAGATTGACGTCGGTCATCATATCGCGCTTCGTACTCAACCTGAGACAAGCGTCAACTGAGTCTGCATTTCGAGACACGACGAGAACAAGCAGCATATCGACTCTTTTATTCAATTCAAGTACTTTTGTGGGAAACATTGGGGAGTCTCTAGATTTTAACTCAGATCACGGGCTAGATGTAGAGCGCATCGACTCGGACATGGAAGACGCTATGTCGCTGGACCAAGAACACCGTAGTGGTACTGCATATCGAAATGACACTGTATAATTTCACTCTGAGCCATATATGAGCTAGACACGTCTGTATACTTATAACGATCCATCTTCAAGTACCTCAGCAGCCTATCAAGTAGCTTTCCGAACACGAAACGCTAAGTAGAAAGAGTATGAACAGTATCTGTGAGGCTTCAAAGCTTCACCTGCCATAACTTCAATTTTCGCTGGACGTCCTCTTCGTCTCAGGCTTCGTGGTTCGATGGCGCATCAGGGCCGCCAGGTCGCTCGGCAGTTTCCATGCGCAGATCGTAATCTAGGCGCCGTGCACGGTCTGCCAGCGGCGGGAGGGCCGAACGTTCATCTTCTCTACATCCTCGTTTTGTATCTTCCTACGTTTAACAATACTCTCTGCCAAGCACAAAACATTTCAGCCTCTCACCTTCAACTGTCCCCGATTATGAAAACCTCGATGCCTTGAACGATATCATTGTGCGTCGATCCGCAGCTATGGCGCTTATGTAAGCGACAGGCGCTCTCCAACACCGCCTCAATTAACGGCGCTTCAAGCTCCCAAAGCCTCCCATACGACTTAGCAAGTTTCTTCTATTGTGGTCCCACATCGTAATACTACGGTAACGTCGCTCTTTGGATTGTCAGGATTTTCGCATTTATAAGATTGCTATTGAGTCCATCGAGACTGATAAACCCAACGCAGGTGCTTTGAACCGCCAATGTACTCACGGATGGCCTTCCATGGCGAAATTGAGACCATACGTTCTGTTTCAGTGTTTCAAGCTGTCAATTCAGCCTTCACAGATGGAGATCCGTCTAAATGGCAGATTTTATCACTATCTCTGACAAATTATCCAGAGGGGATCTCATCCGTCCAGATTATGTCAGCCCCATAGTTGTTTCAGTAGTAACTGTTGACGACAACTTCGACGAACAGAGTCAAACATATCGGTAGAGTATATCGGTGCCAAACAGCTATTGCTACTCATTGTCAAGCCCTTATTAATTGACCTGATTCTTTACGAAGTTAGGCAGGCGGCTGACCGCTGTGGAAGGAGGCGGGAGTGTCGGATGTACGTTTTAAGGTATTCCGCAGTCGCGGTCCTGCAATGTGTTCCTGAGCAATGCTCTTTCTCTACTCTCTGGTCCGCAATTTACACACTACCATCAGGTTCTTCTGCCAATCTTCGAGTGCGTATTAGCTCGGGTGCCAAGTCTTTTTTTTTTCCTGCTGACCATACTATACAGGCATAAATCACTCCGCAGCTGACGGTTCTGTGGTACAACGTCGTGCTCCCGCTTTCATCGCAGCTCTATCTGATTAGCCGGCTATGGAAGACCGCAAGCCTCCTTCGGAGGGTCCTGACCTGCTCGAAAAACTGCGACAACCATGCGGCGACATGCCTACAGATTCCCTGCCTTCATCCACTCACAAATCCCCTCTATTCTTCCACCGATTATGGTGGATTTCTTCACATCCTACTATCGACAATATGCTCTCTCTACCTACTCCGCTACGCACATTTTGGCTCCAACGCGTACAAAATGGCAAACCTGTCGATTTAGAAGACCAGGGGCAAATTACAACACCATCTTCCCATCCTTTGTTGCGGCGCAAAGGCAGAATACCTGTAGCCGTTGTGGTAGTTGGATCCCTGGTACTCCTTACGACGCTTTCGCTTGCCTTCCGAGTCTATCTGCTAGGCCCCAAGAAGGTACTGGTACTCGACTCCCCGACGGCGTTGGCTGCAGCGATCATTACTCCAGACGAGCCTGCGCTACTACACGGCTCTTCATCTCGTTGGGCACCCACCATCATTACCGAGTGCACTCCCCATACACAGCACTACTACGCCCCGTGTATCGCGGACCGCACATACGGTGCCATTGGCGGGCAGGAACTTATCTACCCCGACTTCCAACTTCGTGAGCCTATATTCGCACAGTCGCGCCTTAAAGAGGACCAGAGGCAGTGGCGGACGTTTGTGGAAGGTATTAGGGAGCGTGCTGCACGGTGCAGTGACGAGTGGTACTGCTATCGCGGTCAGCATGGGCAGAATATTGTGAGTAGTTGTTGTTCATTTAGCTATCTATCGATTCCAAACGTTCTAAGAATCTTTATAGATTCTCGCCAACGCAACGTACACTGGCAGTCCTCCGGCTGATACGTGGAGTGACGAAGCATGCATGAGCGACGGCGTATCCGTACGAGGCATTTCTGTGTTGGCAGAAGGTACCCAGCTCTCCGACGCCGAGTATGCAGCGGCGTACCCTGTAGAAAGCCTTCTTGTCGCTACCTCACCGGACTCCTGGTCATTTCAGCACTTCCTCGACCGCATCACGTACGTACTAGATATCTATCACAGTGCAGACACTTATACCACGATGCCTGATTGCAGTCATATCGTTGCACAGGGAGCAGACCTTGCAAAGAATCCATCTGCTCTGGAAGCTATCACTGGACGCAAGCCGGATCATGTCGTCGCCGAGATGTGGGATATGCTTGGGTTTCCCGAGTCAAGAGTTCATCATTATGCGTCAGCCGGAGCCAAGGAAATTATCTTCGGTTGCCGTACGCCTCTTTCCCATCCATATCCCTCATTACGCATTTTGGAGAAATTCGGTCTCAACAACACTCGTGTTTCGCTGGAAGAACGGAAAAAGGTTTGTTAGCTCGCGGTAATCTGAACCTAGACTTGACTCTGATTTGCCTGGCGTATTCGTAGATTGTATACTTCAGCCGCTCCCAAGGACACTCAAGTAACGGAGGTCGCCGAGTTATAAACGAGGAGGATCTTTTGGAAGGCATACACCGCCTACTCCTGGAACGAGGCCAGGGAGAAGAGCTCGTCATTTTCCAGCAAGATGATTTCCAGTCGCAGCGCGAGCTCATGACTTGGTTCGAGATGAATGTCCGAGCCGTCATAGGTCCTCACGGCGGTGCGCTGTATAACCATCGATGGTGAGTCCTCTTCTTTTTTGATCCGAGCCTGCACCTTATTCACAACTCCTTTCCTTCCTCCATAAAGGGCGGGACTAGATACGTTGGTTGTCGAATTCACGCCCACCTCGCGCCCGTCTCAGATGTTCTGGGAAGAAGCATCGATGCTGGGTCAAATTTACGCAAACCTCATCATACCATCTGGAGCAGATACGAACATGGACGTGGATATTCCCGCTGTTCTTGAAATTCTGACGACCCATCTCGGCAAACCCGATGCCAGGGGCCCGGCAATTAACGAGGCGTATCGATGGCATGCTCCCGAGGTCATGGGCTCGTAGTGAAAACTAAGCTTCAATGTAGGCTTGAACTGCCATCCCAACCTATCAGTACTCTATTCTCGGACTCAGTTATCTTTATTTCGGAAGGGCTATCGTAGGACCTCATCACGGACATGTTGTTATTTCTATTACTGTACTATTGAATACATCATTGGTAATTGTAGCATCGATTTAGCGAAGTATGGCTAAGATACCTCTACTTGCACCAGCACATATATAACGGCTTCGCTTTTCACCGCTCTCCAGCCAAGTACTATTTTTCGTGTGATCACTGAAGCTGTGTATTTCGTAGATCATGTACATTAGAAGCGAATAAGTACGTCTTACTGTATGAAGATAATTTACGGCGAGTATCGCAGCGTAGGGAGAGCCATGTACAGGATAACAACAAAGCATGATAATTAGCCTGGCATGACAACGTCGGGAAGAAGGGGCATTGATGCCTCAAAGCCAACTTTTCATGCCACTGACCCGCCTTTGAAGCTGTCCCTTCTGCTAGGCTTCGCCCATTGATTGTCATACGACTGGTCGTCGACATCCGTCATCTCGTGGGACTCAACGGTGATCATGACCTTCGAATATAAGTCAGATTCTGGCGAAAAGACAATGGATATAGCTTACCTCTGGTCGAGTCGTCGCACCATGCGTGGACAAGGTTAGGAATTCAGGGACGGCCGCAGACTATAGTGGTAAGAATGACCTGTTATCTCTGACACATCCGAATTTGGGCTGAACAAATTGGGTAACACACCTTTGTACCTCGTACTCCGGACATACCCTCATTCGATTCTGTACTGAACTTCCAGCCGGCGCGCGAGTTGAGTGACGACATCAGGGAGTTTGTGTACAGCTTTGCAAGCGGGAAATTCAAAGCCAAGTGTCTGTAGATAAGATAAATGAGCGATGCGCCGCAAACAATATCAAGTTGGAATGCACATACACGCCAGTTGGCTATTAACATGTTCACGTCAGTAGAGTCTAGACGAGGAAGCAAAATCACGCACAATAGACAGGAACAGGATGAGGTCGACGATGGCCCAGACAGCTGTTATGGCGCCGTTTTGTACAGTGACTAAGATGGACGAATATGTGTCAAATGGGTGAACGAGATAGGAATGAAATGACTTACGTCGAATGATTTTGTTCAATACATCGTCGGTCTGTGAGAAGCCCGTTTTGTGCTTCCTCTGGAAACATCGGATTTGACTACGCTGACCCCATAGATATGCAATAGAACGGTACTAACCAGATACCATGTGAGTGACGTCGCGATAGTAACGTCACAGACGGCAGTGCACACAAGCCACACAGCGCCAACCTGGTCAAACTTGCTGAAATCTTTATAAAACTTAACGAAAGTGATGGCGATTGCAACGCCCAGGCCACCGACTAGATGGTACAAAAGGCTCGTGAGCCCACAGTCATTTCGCAAGGCAAGTATACACATACGCATCGAAGCGATTGAGGTAATCACTATAAGGGCCGTTACCCACTTGTTGCGAGTAAGGACGGCTACACGCCATGCAAAGAACAGTTGACAGACTGTCCCAATAATGGCCTATATATCTTCGTCAGGGAATGAAATAAGATCCTCGAGCAACGGTACATACCACCATCGCAGGGTCTGAGAATCCGTGAAGTGGAAGCCTGTCAGATAGAGTCTAAGATTCCCGAGTAATATAGCATCGCATACCGGTCTGAAGTTCTGTTGAAATGTAAGTTTTTGTCACGTTAGCTGAACAGAATCACGTACTCCAATTCGCAACAGCTATCACGTCGAGATCACCTAAGCACAAGATATTCAGCGTTGGTATGAAGACCAAGGAAATACTTATGTGTGATACGCACCGAAGTGGTTAATAATATCGTCGTAGATCCATGTGATATCAAAGACACAATTCAACAAATCCAGGAAGAGGAGGAAGAGGACCTATTGATAGAAGGTGGTCATTATGGTGAAAGAGACTGATACATTGGACATTATCTTACATATCCCTTGATCCAGAGAGAATCTCTGACACGCACGATTAGTACGGGCGGCAGACAAAGCAGCAAACAAGCAACGCACTTCTTGTATGTGGAAAAGTAGAAAAAGCATTGAGTGATCATGATGCCAAATAGGAATATGTTGATAAAGATTCCAATGAGGGCCGGCCCATGGCTACGAACTCGAATTTAGCACCATATACTGTAGAGAGATCGAAAGAAGACTCACGCGGCCTGCGCTGGATTCATCTTCCCGTCAAGTCAAAGCAATCCCAGACCACACGCACAGAGAGCTGGTGAAAACGTAAAAGGAGAGACAGTGGACCGAACAGTCTTCTCTCCGAGGTGAGTACTACCTTGAGGAGTCGTCGTCGCGGGTCGCTACGCTCTCACTCACACGACGAATACATATATGTCGTGGAAGAAAACTGAATGAGGCGCAGACCGCAGACTGAATGGGATTCATCGCCATCGAATCTGGGGATGTGCCCTCGGCTAACAGTGGAAGACAGGGTCCCATTAGTGCAGCGCTCTCAATAAAGGGCTGATTTTGACAATACCGCCAGAACAGGCGTTTCCAAGCCGAAATAAAGGAGAAGCCAGTTTGGCTTGTCAGAATCAGTCAGATGTCTCCATCGGACATGAAATGAGATGAGTCTGAAACTGTGGCTCTCACATGAGCCCTGTGCAGCAGGAAAACGGGGATGTTGTCACGGCTCAAAGAAATGAGCCGGTTTCCAGGAAAACTTCTTGATTTGGCTCGACCCTCCAGACTTGCCCAATTCAGGCAGGTAAAACGTCTTACCACGTGGTGACTCCGTGTACTGGTCTCGCTCCTACGAACCACTGCCCGCTGAAATATTGGACAGTCTGAGTCGAATAAGCCTGACGTCCGACACAAACTCGTGTTGAGATAATCAAGTACATCGCCGTTCGAAGAATCATGCACCATCACTGAGATTCCTGCATATTGCGGCCGATCCGTTATCAATAATTCATCAGATTCAGTTACGCGAAATCTGACTAGAGTCCAGGGTCGCTTGGATCAATTCTCGTCCCATGGCCAGACGTTAGTCTATGGGATACTCTCATGCTTCGTCGGAATATAACCTCGAACAGTGCTATAAGTACATATTTCTGGAGGACAAGCGTGTCTTTTCACGCCATTACTATACAGGAGAGAGCTGAAGAGGGACGTTGCCATCCAAGGCAGCAGAAGTCTGAACATCTTCCAGCCAAGTTGAGCGCTAATATATCTGTAATTGGACAACGTCATGCAAAAGAGTTACCAGGGTCCAGACCTGATCGTACGTGCATCGCTCATGCTCTACACGCCCTGGATTCCGAGTTCTTCGGCAATGATGACCGCGCCCTTTTCGCCGACCAGAAGGGCAGTTGAATAGGTGTTCTGTCGAAACATGGATGAGTTGCCATCATGGTATCGACGAGAAGGCAAAGCCATCACTTACAGCGCAAACGTTAGATGGGAGAATTGAGATATCGCAAACTTTGAGACCTTCTACGCCATAGACGTTCAATTTGGGGTCTACAACACCACCCCTTTCACGTGGCTTCATCGCGTTTGTGCCAATCTACAAAGCACCGGTGAGATACGGTCCCGGAAGGAGGTCTACAGCAGCCACTCACGAAATGCCAAGCAGGCGCAACTATAGCGGATGCTGTCAGCGAACAACACTTGAAACCTCTAGTGAGGAGAATGGAACTGACCCAGCTTTCGTATGCCGGCCTCAAGCGCTTTGTCGTCTTCTGCTGTATACTTAATGCGTGGAGCACCCACAGGAACAGGCTTGGCCGATGTATGTACGGTAGCCTCGCTCCCTGTCGGGAACTCTGGGTGCCCTGGAACGAACTCCCCGTCATAACACTGCATCCTGCGAGCAAATTCGCGTCCAAGCTTATAGCCAAACTTCATAACTGCCATGTCTTCCGGGCTTCAGTATCACAATAATCGTCAGCATGAAGGTCATCAGTGTTTGCAAGGGGATACTCACCGCTTGACATACGCTCCCTCGAAGTCTATCGCCGCGTCTGGGTTTTGGCCATCTTTGATGTGAACATGACCTGTGGATACAGGATAGCCGGCAAAGAATCCAATCGTAAAGTACTTGCGAGCTGGCACCGAATGAGGGTCGCCGAGGAACCTGAGAGCGGAGTGAGCGTATGCAACCACAGAAACCGGGTTCAACTTACAGAGACAACTGGCACATCCACAAGACCGGCTTGTCGTCTTTACCGACGAAGTATTCCTCCCAACGCTTTTTGAAGTCGGGCCCAATAGCCTCCAGCTCAGCAGCCGAGGGACGATACTTGATGCCACCGTCAACACCACTATGCAAGGCAGGTCAGATTCGCTTTACAATCAGTCGTAAATGGGTGAACTTACTTGTGGGCCATGATACCTGTTCCATCTTTCCAGAACTGGTCACCGAACTGTTTAAGATCTTCAGGGTCACCACGTCCTATACCGTCGAGCGTATCAGAGTCGGGAGTGGCATGGTATGTGGTGAATAGTGTTGTATGATCTATACGTTATACATGGAGTACATTAGACAGCCATAAAACCAAGCCATACATAGAGCTCACCTTGGAAGTTCTCACCAACCCCTGGGAGATCCACGAGTTGTGTCACACCAGCCTTTTCCAGGATTGACTTCGCACCGATGCCAGAGCGCTCGAGGACCTGCGGGGAACCAAACGTGCCTGACGAGATAACCACGAGCCTCTTAGCACGAATGACCTTAGATTTGGTAGCGTCCGCGTTGGGCTGGAATGTCAGGTTAGGTATTATTTCGACCCCAGTGGCACGCTTGTTCCTAAAAGGTATGGCAGGCTCATAAGTGTGAACTTGTAACCGATTATCAGGACACGTACTCAAATATGACTCGCTTGACAAAGGTCCCAGTAAGGATCTCCAAACCGGTCGTCTTCAGGTTGTTGTACAAGAAGTGGTGTGCAACGTCGGATCGTTTACCGGTCTTGCCGTCAATAAACCTAGAGGGGTAGCAGGTCAGCATCCAAGTAGATACACAAGCACGTCAGAAGGACCCACTTCTGGAAGCGCTACGATGGATAACGAAACAATATCAGATGAATGAAAATGGAACAACAGAATAACTACAGGCTCACTCCGTAATGATTGGTATCCCGAATAACCGCATTGGGGTCATCGGTAGTTGCGCGCGTCTTGTCAAATTCCTTCGCCACGTCCAAGAAATCCCTTCCGACATTCGTGAACTTGCCACCGTACGAAACATTGATCGGTCCACCGTAGCCATGGACGTCATCCTTGCCTTCAGCAACCTGATAGTTCTCCGTCTACTCGTGGATAGGTAAGAGCTCTGGCCAGTGAGAATCATCTGAGCAAAGGATAGACTCGCCTTTCTCAAGAGGGGAACGAGATCCTTCGCACCCCAGCCAGGATTCTCGTGCACCTTCTCCCAGTCGTCAAAATCCGATGCCACAGCACGATTGTAGATTGTGACTGGGTAATTTCATCAGCTTATGAAAGGAACAAAATACCAGGCAACATACAGTTTACGCTTGAACCTCCTCCAACGACGTGAGGAACGGTCACGGCCTGCTGACGCCCAAGGAACTCGCTATGCTCCGATACATGTACCTTGAACACAGGATTATCTGCACGAAGATGGCTGAGACATTTTGCGGGTTGAACAAAGGCCTCGTCGTCTTTGACATGCGGGCCAGCCTCGACTAGTAGGATCTTGAGGGAGGGATCCGCTACGGCGAGCCGACCCGCGGCTACGCCACCGCTCGTGCCAGCTACGGACGACGTGTCTCAGCATAGGTGCGACAGATTACACAACAACAAAGGACGTACCACCAACAAAGATAACGTCGTATTCGGTAAGAGCAGGGGAAGCCATTTTGCGATTTGAGCAGATGGAAAAGGTTGGCAGTAGGCGCAAGGTTGCCTATACACCATATGTCCTGGTCTCCAGAGTCGGGGGTATATATGAAGACTGATCTACAGTATCAGTAAATCATCTCCCAGGTCGATCATGGAAACATTGGGTTTTCGACTCGTGTTGTACACGCTATAGCGAAACGAGGCCCGAAAGAACTATTTTGCCTACCTTTCGCGCTACTGACCGACCCTGACGCGTTGCGGGCTAGCCATCGGATTGTCCGACCCATGTTTCTGCCTCAGGGTAGCGTGGAGTAATCCCTGTTTTGTAGCAGCGGTTGCGATCACCAGGCCCTCAGATTTTCCAGCCTCGCCCAACGTTGCGGTAGCTCACATCGTTTCCCGTCATATTACATCGATGAGGCGACACGTGTGGGTCTAGTATCGAGAAATCACACTAGCCAAAATGACATACAGGAGAAAACGGCAATCAGTTGAGCTCCCTTACGACGTATTTACATACGAACTGACCTTTCGCGACCATGGAAACAAGGTTCACAATAATGGCACCGAAATTTCTTGTCCGAGCACCTGGACATCGTGCGTCAGGGATACTTACGCTGGAAAACATACGCAGCGAGATTATGCCCTATAGTACGGCAGATAAGGATCCAATGTTCAATTGATGCATAACGAGCCAGTCCGTGCAATCCGTATATACAGTGCACCGTGTACATCAATGTCCGGACTCACACTACATGTCAGGGTACTTGAGTAAAAGAGTGGAAGGGAGAAGGTGCGCGACGCACTGGATTTCGACCTGCCTCAGCCACACATCGGCCTCGACACAAACAGAACACACGCGTAGCAAGCATATTATCCAGAGACCAACTGACAATAATCCAAAACGAGCGACTGGTAACACCGCATGACGGCGTACAAGATCATGAAAGCGAAAGAGGGGTACTAAACGCTAGACGAGAGGGGTATACGAGCGTGGATATGATAAAGCCAGTTCCTCGAAGAATATAGCAACGGTACGATAACTTGGAAGAAAGAGATTGTTCGTTTAACGCCTGTTGGTGCCACGGCCGTAGCCGACTTGCAAGTTGTCGAGCTCGGCTTCGAGGGCCTTGATAGCGCTGTGGGCCAACTCGAGGTCCTTGTTGAGCCTGTCTCGCTCTTGAATGAGCTAGAAACGGATCGTGTCAGAGTAGAGACAACAAATCTTCAGACCGCGGATGCTTACGTGCTGCTCCCACTGTCTGAACCTCGCTTCCTCGGCTTTGACCTGCTCCGTGAAACGCTTGCGCAGGGCCTCTTCCTCTTCTTTGAACTTCGGGTTCTCGAACTTGCGGGCCTTCTGCTCGCCGAACTTGCGCACCTCCATCTGGGCTTGTCTGTAGTTCTCGTAGTGCGAATCCTCCGTCGTCGAGATCAGATCGAGCATGTGTGTGCGGATGAGAAGCGAGCGCAGCTTGCGGAAGTCGCAGTGGTTCTCGTTCTCGACTGTAAAACGTATTATGAGTTATTTCAATATTGTATCTGAGTTGATGTGACATACCTTCGGCTACACCCCACAAGTATTCACGACCCTTGACAGTGCGTCCATCGGCGGTTTGCACGTCCTCAGTAGATCCAATGATGGAGAAGGGCATGGCCTCTTGCAGAATGCGAGCATGCTCTGCAGCAGCCTCATCATCTGCGTCAACAGGAGGGACATAGACACGGATGCCTTGAGCGGAGATGACCTCGCGAATCTAAAAAAATGTCAGAAATCAGACTGCCTTCTTGCTCCAAAACACGTACACGTTGTTTGAAGATTGCAAGGTCATTTTGGGTCAAAGTATCTGCCTTAGCGATGACAGGAATAAGATTAACACGGGTGCCCAAGCGCTTCATAATCTCAATGTCCAGAGGCTTGAGGCTACGAGGATAAAAGGCAATGTTATACATGTCTGTAACCGAATAAGCCGCAGCAGGACTCACGTGTGTCCAGTTGGCCTAATGAAGTAAAGACAGGCGTGAACCCTCAAGTCGATTTTCTCCTGACGTTGGGGCTGCTGCTCCTGCCTCATATAAGCCTCATGCTGGTCGTCAATGAAGTCGACGATTGGCGTCCATGAGTCCCTGTTATTGACGTAGTCACCGAATCCGGGGCAGTCGATGACAGTGAGCTTCGTCTTGAACTGCTTCTCCTCGAGCTCAGCTTTGATGATTTCGACCTCAGTGAGCTTGTCAAGCTGCTTGTGGTGACGTTTGGTGTAGGACTTAGGAGGCGAAAGCTCGGTAGAGAAGAGCGTGTTGACGAGGGTCGTCTTTCCCAGTCCAGACTCGCCTGCATCATCACACAGCTTAATCACATTGAATTCCTCGCAAAAACGACATTACACGTACCGACAACCATAACGGTGAAGTGTGCACCGCGTTTTGCGACAATCTTGTGCCTCTGTCGTCGCCAACGAGTTGTGAGCGTCGACAACGCTTTGCAAACAACACAAAGACACACCTGGTTGGGCAAGTTCGCAATACCAATCCCGTCAGACATGTTTGACACAGAGAGCACGATGTGGAGGGAAAAAGGCGTGGATGTCGAAGGCGACGGCGTCGAGAACTGGTCAACGGAGGCGTGACAAAATAGCGGCGACAGGTGCTGTGACGCTCGTGTGACGGATGAACTCGCTGGTCCGGATTTGGAAGGTCTAGAGAAATACTTACGCCGCTTGCAACTGTGACGGACTTCTGTAACTTACTTGAGCTCGGGTGACTTACAAGTAGTATGTCTTAACTATTGCTTAATAAATTGTTTCGCTCTTTGCTCAATATAGGCTGACAGACGGGCAGAGTAACGCTGATCATAAGTATCTCTACGCGTTCTTCAAATCTCAAGTAGCTTGTAAACAAGGACTGGCAGTTATCGATGGTGATGCAAAAATGGATTTTGTTAACATATAGAGTCAAATTTGACCTCTGCTGCTACCAGCTACGTTTTCCTCCTGTTGATGTCGACCACATGATAGCAGTTGTAAGCGTGAAATGCACAAATTGGTCACTTGTGAAGCTTACCTGGCTCAGAATTTCATCCTCAACTTCCTTGAGCGTTGCTTCGCCCAATCTTCCCCGCCAGATATTATACCGGAGAAAAATAATATCCTCCACCGTGTGCAGAACGTCCTTTGTGAGTTTTACGAACGCCATTAACAACTTGTAGCTATAAGCCAGCACTTCGATCTTGATAAGCATTGGAAATCTACGCGCGATACCTATAATCCCTGCCCAATCATAGGCGTACAGCCCTAGCTCTGATACATTGCCATTTGCATTGGTAGCGTACCCAAGTGTGATTTCAAGACAATTGATACGACTGATAGTGGCCGTATTCCCGTGTGGCTCCATGGCCGTCAAGCAGCTAAATACCACGGCATGACGGTGCGTTAAGGTGTCCTGCTTGTGTTGAAAGTTCCAAGTGATATGACCTAACAGTGACATGAGTAGTCGGACGACGATTGAACTACAGCAGTGGTAAGTTCTACTAACAGAAGAGACCCACCTAGTATCTGAGTTGGACCGACCCGAGTATTTCTTCCGAAGTCGAAATCTGGCCATGGCCAGGTGACTTGATATTTTAGGCACAGCTGAGTCTGAGAGTGAGGAAGGTCGTCCGAGTCACTGGCAAGTACATTATCGTACGTGAGACGTATAGCTTCGTATAGCCGTGTGCAGTCGACCGGGTGTAGGAGTGAATACGATCTTCCAGGCTTTGAAGAACCAGTGATGGAAAAAGAATGATGCACCGCTAATGCGACTAGAACGTCATCTGTACAGCGCGATGTGTACACAGCCGCTGTGAAAGGGATACTGTGGTTGCGCATATTCGGAGGAGAGAGAATGGTAGCCAGTGCTAATGTTGATAGAAGAGGGGCGGGGCCTGTGTCCCAGGTGATATTCACGCAATAGCGGGTCGGCTCATTCCAGGACTCCGGAAATTCTCGCAGCAAGTTTTCCAGTCCGCGAAAATTGGGAAAATGTATATCCTGTAGGATGGGTAAAGATCGACCAAGATTGTCCAGTAGTCCTGGTACAACCCTCGGGATAGCGAAGAAGAGGGGATGCCGAGCCGTACGCCACGAGTTTCGGGGTATAGACTCGCTTGACGCAGGGCCAGACAAGACGATCTCTAGCTGAAAAGGCAACACATCCCTTTGATGCAAAGCTACGCACTCAGCATCCGCCGATATCGACTCGTCCTTGCATTTGAACCTAGCTGCGTCCAGAAACCAAGGGTATTCACCGAGATTATAAAACACGACTAGCTCCCTGAGATGCTTTCCGACGGGAAGCAAGCGAGGGCTGGGCGGGCTGTGAAAGAATTGTTCTAATTCTCGGAAGTCACTTCGTGCTCGTAGTATGAGCACCCGAAACATGCGCTCCCGCACCACGTTCGCCCAGAAAACACAGACCATCGTGCAATTGGACAAGTACTTCATCTCCTCTCGACGAGCTGCCATATTGAAGTCGATGGCTTCATCGAAGGTTTCGAGGAGCAGACTCTCATCTCCGATGAAGTGTAGTATGTTTTCGAGGAGCTCAGGTGGTATGATCGCTCCTAAAGAAGCCATGGTGGGCAACGGGGAAGGTGTGACCACGAGCCACACTTGTAAGAGGCACAAGGGCCCTTAGCGCTCGTCCTTGTTTAATTTCACCTCGGCGGTCAGCGTATTCGAGTGATAAGAAAACACTCTACTCACCGTGATACTGTTCGCAGTCGCTTGAAGAGAGAAACAATCGGTTCCTCCGACGCTCATGGAGGTTGTTGAGACGGTGGAGTTTGCTTAACAGCAGAGGGCGACTCACGCAATCGCCTATCGATCTGTCAAAGGCCGTGAGACTTGATATATGCAAAGGTCATGATGCGATGTAAGCAGGGCGCTATGTATTGTATCCGACACTACTACTTATTCACCGTATCTTTCGCTACGGAGCGAGGAAAATTCGCACTATTCCACATCGCGAAATAGAGGGAGCACGGATATGCACCTATCATTACTAGAAAGTATATTCAGCGATATATACAATAATACTCAGCCTGATAAGCATTATGCTTTCGTTGACTGAGGGTAGCGATTTATTTTAAACGCCGCGCGTCTTCGTCTCGAATTACAGACGAGCTCAATCTTTTGCCGATTCTGGTGCAGGAGCAGAGGGTTCCGAAGTGGAGGCTGACGTAGTCGCCCTCGAGCTAATGGGGGCAAACGACGCGGCAATGTCGTGCTTGCCGAACAACAAGCTGAGAATTATGAGAGATTAGCCAAGGACAGTGTAATAAAGCAATAAACGAAACCTACTCGAAGAGCGCCATGATGGTCCACTTGCGGTTATCGGCTTCGGGGAAGACGAGAGAGCGAGGGCCGTAGAAAACCTGTCGTGCTGTCAGTTGCGCAAACATCTATAGTAGTGAAGGGAGCGAACCTCGTCGTCAACCTCGTGCTCCTTGCGCGGCAGACAATGCATGAACTTCCAATCCGGGTTCGCGCCACCCTCCTTGCAAAGCTGTTCCGTAACCTGGTAGCCCTTGAATGCTTGCAGCCTCTCCGCCTTCTCCGCCTCTTGACCCATCGATATCCTACATTGCGAAAGTTAGTAACCCATTAGATGCAGGTTGGTTGGAAGTACTCACCACGTGTCAGTTACGACGAGATCAGCACCGTGGACGGCCTCCTTGGGATCCGTCACCCATACAATCTGCTTATCACATCCCAGCTTCACCACCCTGTCCCAAACCTCCTTTGGTGCACGATATTTCGGTTGTTCGGGCGAGGCAACCCGCATATGGTGGCCTAAACGAGGATAGGTAACCAGCATATCGTGAAGTACGTTGGCGGAGTCGCCTACGTACGCGATAGTCAGCGGACGAAGTTGTGGGAGAGGAACGAATTTGCGTGTTTTGTTGGCGTGCATTAGTTGCGCATCGGTGGGGAGGGCGGGGGTGGTTTTTGTAGGGTCGAATAGATGAGCATTCTCATGGAGGGTTAGCAAGTCGGCGAGGACTTGGGTAGGGTGCCATAGGCTTGAGAGGGCGTTGAGAACGGGTACGGGAGAGTATTTGGCAAGTTCCTAGATAACAAATCAGCTTTGAAGCATAGCACTACAGTCCGTGCAAAACGCACCTCAATCTCCTCGTGCTCGCCTACACGAGCAAAGATGCCCTGGCACATTCCACCTATAACCCTCGCAGAGTCCCTCACGCTCTCATTAACACCGAGCTGGATATCCTCCTTGCCAAGGAAGAGTGCGCGTCCCCCAAGCAGTGTCGCGGCAGTTTCTGCGGCGACTCGCGTGCGAGTGCTACGTTTGTTGAATAACAACGCGATACTTTTTGAGAAGAGTGCTTGAGATGGCATATGGAGCTTCTTTTCGTTTCGAGTCGAAGGAGCAAGCCATGGTAGTGACACTTGTTTCAAGAAACGAGCATGCATAATGATTCGTTCAATTTGTGGTGCGCTGAGGTCGGCGAGGGACATGAGGTGAGGAACTTTTTGCCTGACTACTTGTGCCATGGTAGCTGTATGTCGTGAAGGTCGGGTCTGACGTTTTATGTTGAGAGTAGGTGATGATGCCGAGAATTATAGCGTCTGATTGAAATGACTTGCTCGCTGAGACCTGACTCGAGAGTAGAACAGTATGGGAGAAGACAGACCCCTTGATGAGTCACTGGTTGAGTCACGAAGCTGCCCGTCTATAGACGACTTCCTGCAACGACAGTGAGCACAAATAAAAGCAAGAAATGTTACAGATGATCACTCACACTATGGTGTAGGCTATAGTAATTAAACTCACTGCAAGCTAGGAGTTGGCCGTAGAGAAAGAGGTTCCAGTCGCGGCGCTAAATTAGTGCAATTCACATTGGGCGCCTATTGATAAACCTGAACTTGATTCTTACGGTTTCGTACTGGTACAATATTGCAAAGGAAGACATTCTCAAGAATGCAAAATCAGACAGTAGGGTGTCCTATATTTTATCGCCTTTTCCTGTATGCTGACGAAGCACGTAGTGACGGGCTACTGGATAGCAGCTCTCAGGCCTTCAAGTCGTAATAGTATAAACTGAAACTTACTTGTGAACGGCACACAATATTGTCGAAGCTGATGCACTGATGACTGTACTTATTTGAAGGTGCGTTCATCGATCGAACTTCTGGCACGTAGCTGAAGTAAAACAAGTATTTGAGTTAGGAATTCTCCTTTGCAGTTCTCTCCGTCAGCGGAGCAGTCAACCGTGGCATCCTCATGACTAGTGAGTGCATACTCTGCCAATCAAGTCGCACGTTTCTCTGATGAATTTCCTCGTAAGAGCTCCGTGCTTCTCAGAATGGCCATGGGACGGAACCTTAGATAGCGCTATAGCCGGCACGAAACTAACGTGCTCTTACATACTGGCTCCTATACAAAGCCATCTTACCGTTCGCTGGCTGGCTACGTACCTACGAGTAGCATCGCGCAATAGGTATAGTTATATGCTTAAGCTCTAAGGTGAGTGATAACATGTAACCCATAGGTGCGAGCAAACAGAGCAACAGTGTTGATTCATCCTCGCGCATCAGCTTTGAAGACCCAGTGACAGTCAACAGAGTCGCCTGGCATGATAATGTCGAGGTTGGGGGCTAGGATACCTCCGGAGCTCTTCAGGATCATTCTTTCATTCGTAGGAACTGTAGATCCCCTCAGGTACTGGCATAGTACCGAGCCCACTGCTGCATTAGTGAGGCGGAACGAGATGCAACACCTTGCGGCATGTGCTTTGACTTGCCTCTACTGGGCCGAAAACACACGGGGTCGCATATTCCAGACCATCATACTGCGATCACTGGAGGATCTTCGAGGATTGCAGTCTTTGTGGGATGGCTCCCCAGGTACTCGATTAACACCGATCAGCCACTTTCTTGAACGTTTGTTGGTCGAACACCAACTGACCAAGTGGCTTTGGATCCATAACCTGCGAGGCCCGTTATTGGAATGGCCTCGCGGTAATGCTACGTTCTTGAGCCTCGACATGTACGTCAGCGGATCTGTGCCCACCAAACCCATCCCACAGACAGCCCTCATTCAGCCCAAACGTACGGTTCGGCACCCCCTCTTTTACACTATTCCCCGTCCGCTTCCTTTGCCATTTTATCGCATCGGCCTGCATCTTGAGGACATCCACTTTGCCGACTACTCAGGCTTAAAGAACCTCGTGCAGGATTTTAACATGCGCGGGTTCTGCACGGAGAATATTTTCTGCAAGAAGCTAACCTGGGATGACAACACCGTGACCCCGACTTTTATCCCAACGTGCGCCAACGATGCGAGCTACCAGCATCCGACCTACCAGGTCAAGGCCGGGCCCGTTGTTCGCGCAACAGAGTGCACCAATGACACTCTTACCGTGCTCATTCTATACCATTCCGTGAACCCTTCGTTCATTCGTACTCACCATGATTCCATCGTCAATGTAGCACCACTCGACAATCATGACTATGACCTGGTCGTTACCATTATGCGCCGTCTACAAGAGGATGCACAGTCAAGAGATGTCTTCCCTAACTGTGCGATACGACATTGGTCGACGACGTACGGAAGCGATATAAGTGAGAGGAACCTGAAAGGTATGTATTCTCACTTATTTGTGCTAGTTCCTCGCCGCTGATGCTGCGGTTCCCTTTGAGAGGTAGTTATCTAGGAACACTGCACTTCTCCATTCAGGGCTCATCGGTAGATAACTCCGACACTCTGCGTGCAAGAGAAACCTCATTCGCATTCATGACATTCACCAACCACTCGCTGGACGATGGCTCCGCCCACATATCTGCTTTTGCGATCGAACTCTGCAGCCATTTGTCGGTCCCGAACTCCTCAACAGACGCACCTTTGCAGTGGCAGCTGGAAGCGTTCGACTGGACTGCACTCATCGAACGCATTGTCGAATTCCCTTCGCTGGCACTAATAGAGATCTGGTGTGCTAGGAAGGAACTATTGGTAGAGTTTGTCGTGAGATGGAAAACAATTCTGACTCCTGTTGCAAACTTGCTTGCGATTTACCACTGCGTACAGCAGTTTGATATTGGAACCGGCTTCGATCGTTGGCAAAGACTTGACTGGGAAACATTGCAACCCATGGGGCAACCGACGTACGTGCCAGAAGACCGCTCACACATGCCGTTACTGACGACGATGTGGTCATCGCGCCTTACCACTGGCATGTTATCACAGAATCAGGAGATCTAATATGACACTCGTATTACGAGCGTAGTCAAGATGATCACGCATTGAAGCAGTCGGCATGGATACCTCAAGGTGTAGCATAAATCTATACATACAATAATATTCGGTCTCAGATACATATGCATACAAATGTCCATCAACACGCATGCTCACGACGAATTACAAGAAACGTAAGTAATTCCATTCTCTACCTTCGACACTATGGTCCCTGCAAGGCGAGAAGTCAGTAGAAGTTCCGTTCATGTTTCCGGAAAGTAGATGAGCTTCTAGAACCCAGTTTGTCGTTCACCGAATATAAATAGCGCAACTCACCACAAGCACATCGTCATTGCTACTTTCCCCACCACTCTCTTGAAATATCTCAGCAGGGACGCTGGAGTCTTCTGTTCCGTAGGAAAGCGAGCTTATCTCTTCTTCGTCTTCAAACTCCATGCCGGTTTGCAAAGACTGGCCCAGGTTGCCAACGAACCGCATGGAAAGATTTCCAGAAATTGTAGCCCGAGAGTCGTAGGTCTCGACCTGTCGCAGGTCAAGGATAAAGCGGCAGATGATGACTGGCGTCATGCTATACATGACTGATTAGTTCACAAAGAAAGCAATCCTGGAAGCGGTACTGACATGATCTGTAAGGATGTGGACAGAGTCAGGCTGTACAAAACCGTCTGATAAGAGTAAGCCATGTAGAAACATTGTGATTTATCACAGTATCTGAGAGCTTACATTGTTCTGCTCAATGATCTGAAGTATGTTCAAAATAAGAAGAATGCTATGAAAAAGTTCAAGTCAGTGATTATCTGATTTTGACATGATTACTTATAACGCAGAAAAGACCTACATGAAATAAAATGTCCCTGTCATGGAATACTCCGTCAGCGAACAAGTATCAGTTCGGTAGACCGAGATCCGCGCACCATCACGAAAGAGCAACGTTGCGAGAGGAGCCTTGACGTTCAGTTTACGTGCGTCTTTGTATAAACGAGCCGTCTTGAACCAGGTGACTGCTATAAGGAGTACGTCGCCAACGATTACGGAAACTCTTGTGACCAAAGAGACTATTTGAGTACGGAGCCTGGGATTAGTTACTACAGTAATACGGTATGCGAGTGAAACCACGCACGTCTAGAGTTATAAACCATTTAGATGGTTATGACACAAACAGAATTATCATACGCACGTTAACAGGAGA
This sequence comes from Irpex sp. M6601, assembly GCA_037039805.1. Taxonomy (NCBI): domain Eukaryota; kingdom Fungi; phylum Basidiomycota; class Agaricomycetes; order Polyporales; family Irpicaceae; genus Irpex; species Irpex sp. M6601. Next base: position 36,630 of record JAXQGN010000058.1, on the reverse strand, counting down.
TTGGCTGACAAAGTCGGATATGATGTGCAGAGTTCGATGTCCCACACCACGACGCTTGTTACAAAATCATACTTGGTGCTGTTAGCAGTGTCTCTTGCCATAGCCACCGAGTATTAGAGTCGCTCACCAGATTTGTGACAAACGGAACAAGGTTCAAAAGGAAAACAACCACTGCGATGATGATTTTGCCGTTCAGTAAAGCATAGACTCGTAATGCCGAGAACGCTAACCCACGATAAGCCATATGCGACTAAAAGCAATAGTGTAAAGTACTCACATGCAAAGCACACGTATTGTATCAACTCGAATGCGTCAATTATGTATTGGTCGGACTGACAGCTGTATACTGCTTAATTTATCCATGTTCATGTGTCATACCCATCAAAGACGTACTTCTGTGAGCAGTAATCAGATGTTTATGTCTCGAAGAAGCGGATGATAAACGCACTTTTTGCGTAGTGGGTATAAAGATCCAGATACTGAACAGAAGAGAGGTGTAGCGAGTGAACGCGTACAGCCAAGTTGTTGCCGTCCACTTCCTGCACCACACGACCTCTACTTCTTGTGAAAACGTGATTATGCTCTCGAAAAAATATAGAACTTAAATGATACGTTAGATCGTCGAGTAAGCACGAGCTGCGGTACATACCATTGAGAGAGAGTTCAATGTAGCTGCCATCCAGCCTAATAAAAGCTACAAATGAGTACGTTTCGGCGGCGAGAAATGAAAACGTACTGTAGTTGCAGTTCCCCAACAGACGACATCCGTTCAACTAGTATTAGGGCAGCCTGAGTGGGCAGGTCGCGCAATAACGTGCCTGGACTGGGAGCGGTCTGAGTATAAGAATATCCTGGAGAATCTGGCTCGCAGGAGACGTAAAGCTACCTTCTTATAATGGTCACCCAAGGCACACAGGTAAATGAGAGCAGTGAGTGTCACACTGATATCGTGCGCAGATCCATCAGGTATCAGTGCATGCTCGCGGAGGTAGGTAAATTGATCTCTGCCATCCGTCAAACACGTCAGGCAAAGTGAGCATCTTAGACGTGATGGACATACAGTACCTTACTGAATACAGCGATGGAGATGGTCTGAATCGCCTAGACCGACTTCTCTGCCGTCGGCAGGCAGCGAAAGGCAGTTCATGTTCCTCTCCTTGTGTGTTCCTCTAGTTCCGACTGTCATACGAGCATAAGCTGTTCGCACTGTGGTGTACGACGATCGTCCGGATATCAAGCGAGGTAGGATATGCATCACCCACGCCTTGCTTCTGGGGTGATCATGTCTGCATCCGCGTGCCAGTTGCTTCTTGATATGTAAGCATCATAGCCCGCCCAGTATCCGCCCACTTGTGATTGACTGTCCTATAAGGCTGTAAGCGCGACGTATACATACGTTTGTGCACTGGTGGCAGTTCTGAGGCTGCCACGGTACAGCAGGCGTGAGATATACCAGTATTCCTGAGAATCGCGGGAATTACATGAACGTTCGTCCTTGTCGGTCATTACAGTTACCTAGACTTTCTCAGGCCTCATTGATACTGACGATATCGTCCATACCGTTGAGTACATAATGCCCAGTCCGTACATGAAAACATAACACTTACTACACTTACTGGTCTCCGCGTGGCAAGGCACAGCGCTGCCGAACAGATCGAGCTTGACTGACTTGAGTAGCAAATAGAGTGCAGTTGTTATAGCTTGAAGTTGGAAACGTGGAAAATCCGCGGCGGTTATTTAGCCATATCGATATGTAAAGTTCGTTTGATCGTCAGGACATCCGAGTTCGAGTCCGAGTTGTGTGGAAGAAAAGTGACCGAGTTGAGCCGAGCGAGCGCTGAGCGCGGTGACTATTTACACTTATTTATCCAGTCCATCAAAGCCACTTTGCGCCCTTAGGGATTACTGACAAGATACACAAAATTTTGCGCGGATTATGATATCCTTCATGGTATAAATGACTATTAAAGACTAACAGCGAACATCATGGTGTGCGCAAAGTTTCAGACTGAAGAGCCTGCCGACTTCGATGGCAGGATTCTCGAAGGCTAGTCCTAGGCACAAAGTACGTCAATCCTCGACTGAAGCGTCGGCTTGCATTAACATATAATTTTTCATCGAGTAAGCTTTCATACGCACTTCTACAATGGATACTTCAAGAATATCTCCGTCACATTGCCAATCGCATCTTTCCTGAAGGTGTCCTGGGTAATCTCCTGGGGTATCGTACCGTCCAAAAATGTCATCAACAGAGGATTGGACGTCGTATAGCGTGGCCACTGCGCCTGCGATCCGGTGCCATTGCCATTCGGGTTGAGGTGATTGACAAAATTGACAAGGTAGTCTGTCAGTTCTCCATCACCATAGATGTTCACCAAGTCGTGGCCGTGATACTATAAACAGGAAACCAAGCTCAGTTACTCTGACAACGACTTGTAAGTTGTGACCGAGAACGTACCGATCCAAGATCCGGGAGAGACTTTGACCTCTTCGACACTATTTCCTCGTCAGTATATTATACATCATAAAGGGAGTGAAGTTTATAACCGTACGCACAGAATGACCATGTATGTTGTTTGTCAGATTGCTTCTGCAAAAAGAAACGCCTTGGACCAACGAAGATAGCATCTCCATGAAACGCAGCCAGACGTTTATATTCCGGAGTCAAGGCGTTCTCGTTGCCAGTGTCGAATGGCGAGCCTTGAGTGACGTCGTCAGGGTAAAGGACAAGTAGCCGATCGATTTCCTCCAATGATGCGGTCGGTAGGTAGTTGTTGGCAATGTATTGCCTAGTATCGTTATTCGTGCTGATAATTGTTTGTTTAGCATGTCTGAATGGAGAGCGCATGTAAGACTTGACTTACGTGACGTTGGTTGCTGAGAGCACGAAAAGTGTGCCCTCATCATCGCAATCCTGCACCATGGGACATAATAAACTCGTGGCACTTACTCACATCATAAAAATGAAACATACCCCAGTTACGAAAGGAATATTTGCTACCGTCCCTTTTAAGACCGCATGCTGAGGAGGATCAACCAAGAAACGACCGTCTGCTCGAGGAGCCCACGAAGAATCCGAAGACTGTCGGGGCAGCATTGTTGCCAGTAAGTTCGCCAGTTCGTCTACGAGAGCAGAGACACAATCTTACATTGGATGCAGAAGAATTCAATGCGGCCTTGAGGGCCTCATACGGCACATTCCTCAGACACTGCAGCGAGTTAGTCGAGTTCTGACAGTGTACGCTCTCCACGAGGTGGTCGTAACTTTGTTGGCCTTGCTCCACGGTTCCGAAAGGGATGGGAGATCCGGATTGCATGAAACCAGCACGGAAGAGACCTTCATTGTCTCCTCGATTGGCAATCATGTGAAGAGCGACCGAGATAGCACCGGCAGACTCTCCCCAGCTAGAGTGAAAACACGCCAAGTATCACTGCCTGAGAAAGATATAACCACCATAGGGCTAAACGCACATGGTGACCTTGTCAGGATCCCCGCCGGATGCTGAGATGTATTTTCGCACCCATCTAAACGCCTGGCGTTCTATCATGAAAGCAATCAACATGATTAATTTGTAGCGTAAGAACAATTGTCCATAATCGTCACTTACGGTCTTGCAAGCCCAGATTGGCCACACCAGCTTCTTTGACTTCGGTGCCACCTAGGAAGCCGAAAGCTGAACAGGTCTGCGTCAGCAGAATGAAGTTTCCTTGCTGAGAACGCAGGCTTACCAGCCAGCCTACGAGTAGAAAGAAGTCTTAGTCACGGTAGTCGGTCTAGCAATTGTAACAGGACAATGAACGTACCTATAGTTCATGCTCACATAGATAATGGGCTGATTCAAAGCAACAGATCGCTGCACAATGAATGATCCATCGTAACTGTGGGATATCATGCATCATGCATCAGCAGCGTCACCAGTATTTAGGAGCAGGGACATACGAGACAGTGCCACCACCGGTGAAACCACCTATATCCAGATGGCTGAGCCCCGCCAACGACAAGATCAGTCATATTTGCATCACACACCTCCGTAGATCCACTGCACAGACACCCATGTCATTAGTGTTTGGGTAGCGGAATAAATTCTCGAAGCGTAGCTTACCACAACGACCGGCAACTCAGAGCCCTTTGTAACGCCGTCCGGCTGCCAGACATTGATCGTCAAACCTATGACCCTCATTATCTCATCAATACATATACATGACATTTATACGAGATCATAACACTCACAGTCCTCAGAGTCTACCAAATTTGAGTTTGCACTCTCCAGAATCGCTTTGGCAGCTGGTGCGAGGTTATCCGGGATATTGTATGGCGCGTTATCTTGGGTACACGAAGGTCCGAACGTGGTCGCGTTGACCACGCCCAGGGCGTATGGGTCATTGGGAATAGGGAGTCTGAATCTCAGATCGCCCGTCCTGATGAATTTAAGTGAATGTCAATGAGGGCTCATGGAAACTTTGAAGACTGGAATTTAACGACTCACGGGGGCTTCGCAAACGGTATCCCAGCAAACCTGTTAGTGCCGGTGATGTTGTTATACACACCGAAAAATGTGGCGTCGTCCAATCTGACCGTAGGGGCAACCTCTTCTGCAGCACGAGCAGCAGTAGCGAGGGGGAATAAAGCAGCCAGACTGGTGGCGGCCACCATCCAGGCGAGTATGGGTATCTGACCACAACGACACATGTACATTTAGCTTTGACCTGGAGATGAGGGATGCGCTGCAGCTGAGGTGGGGGGTACTATTTCTTATGGGCTCATTTATATATGCCCAACGAAAGTTTCCCTTAGTTCATCCACCTCGGAACTTCTGTTAATCATGACGCCGGCGGTGGTGGATGACGCGATGACGATGTAGTAGGCGTAAGGTAACCTGGAAAGAACGTTCCGGCGGCATTCTATGGAACGTGGCAACACCATGCGGCTATTCGTACTGTTTACTCGGCTAAATGCTGACTGCGAGGGTTCAAACGTTCGTGAAGATGATTGAGAAGATCGCGGTTCAACATCGCCCGTCCCATTAGAAATCTGATATGGCTTGCACTGTGAAAAGCTCTGAACAAGGGTTTCGCTTTCGATGTTTTTGAGGTTAATACCTACCTGGAATGGTAATTGCTTGCACTGTGACGATGAGTAGCTTGAAATGGTGCACATGCTGGTGCCAGTTCTCTTTGAGCGGGTGATGGAGGAAGTGGATCTCTAAAAGAACAGTCAAAGGTCCCGAGTCGACCCCGGAAATCACAATGGAAGGGAGCTCTACTCACATTCAATTGGTCTCCCGTTGCACATTACTTTAGCTAATTTGCGTTTGAACATAGATTGATTCTCCAGCATCCCAGGTGCATTGCACAGCTTTCCGGAGGGGAGAGATCGCGATATACAGTAGGCACCATATGCGTCAGCAATGGAGGAAGCGTACCAAGAAGATGGATGTATGGGAAATGTGAGAGAAGTTGTGATGCACCAACCGAAAGTTTTGGACACTCACGAAGATGCACGCCGGCTCTTGCCTCTCGCCGGCTTCGATCTAACTGAGAAAATTTCTTAGGACTGTGTACGACAGACCGTCGTCACGGTTATTCTTGGCAGGGCAACCACGGTGAGTTATTCTGGGCGCAACACATGCATACAGATACTTGTCATGGTAATTTACGCTCCACTGAGAAATCTCACAGCGGATACTTGAGGAACACCTCAGTCAAATTGCCAATCGCATCCTGCCTGAAGGTATCCTGAGTGATCTCCTGGGGAGTGGTACCGTCCAGGAACGTCATCAGCGCCGGATTCGACGATGTGTACCGTGGCCAGCTGATAAACGATTGTGATTCAGTATCCGTGCTGTTGCCGTTCGGGTCGAGGTGGTTGACGAAGTTGACGAGGTATGTCGTCAGCTCTCCTCCGCCGTAAACGTTGGCCAAGTCATGGCTGTGATACTTAAAACATATGATTGCCATGTGAGCTGAAAGACTTTCATGTGGCGAACTGCAGACAACGCACCGATCCGAGATCCGGAAGGGACTTCGACCTTTTTGATACTACGGATCCATGAGTACAGAGCATTAGACGGCGGAAAAGAGTACTCACAGAACGACCACGTCGACTGCTTGTCAGCCCGTTGCTGCAAAAAGAAGCGTCTCGTGCCGATAAAGATGAGGTCCCCATGGAAAGCAGCCAGCCGTTTGTACTCTGGAGTCAAAGCGTTCTCAGTCCCAGTGTCGAATGGCGATCCTTGCGTGACGTCGTCTGGGTACACTGAGAGTATTTGATCGACTTCAGCTTCTGTCGCTCTCGATAGGTAGTTGGAAGTGAGGTATTCCTTGGTACCGCTGTCCGTGCTGCAGATTACAGCGATTGGCGCCCGTAAGTAGACATCGAGCACCAGAGGTTTGAGGAAGTGACTGACGTGATATTTGCCTGTGACAATGCAAAAAGTGTGCCTTCGTCATCACAATTCTAACGAGATCGGAGTTAGTGGCTCAATACTGGTAGTATGACACTGCACATACTCCGGAGACGAAAGGGATATTCGCCACAGTGCCCTTCAACACTGCCTGCTGAGGAGGGTCGAGCAAAAATACGCCATCCGCTCTCGGGACCCACGAAGAGTTCAAAGCCTGCCCACGCAACATCCCAAATCACAATACTCGTAAGCCATGCATCCTCTTAGCAAAGACGATGAACTAACCTTGAACGACAGAATAGATGGTAAAGCGTTCATCGCCTTTTTAAGCGCCTCATACGGTGCCTCCCTCAAACACTGCAGGGAATCAGTAGCGTTCTTGCAGCCCGAGTTCTCAACGAGCTGGTCATAGCTCCATTGACCCTGTTCGATCTCTCCGTACGGGATCGGAGATCCAGACTCCATGAACCCGCCCCGGAAGAGACCTTCGTTGTCTCCTCCATTTGCGATCATGTGGAGGGCGACTGAGATGGCGCCCGAAGACTCGCCCCAGCTGAATGACGAGGGAGGTGAATATTAGCAATCTCGTGGTTCCGGACTCGGTGTGTTGTTAGAGATAAGACGTACATAGTTACTTTGGTAGGATCCCCACCGAATGCGGAGATGTACTTTTGTACCCATCTGAAGGCCTGGCGTTCTAGTCATCACAACCATATACCGTCAATAGCCCATCTCTCCTCTGGGAAGTGTTCAGTGATACTCACGGTCTTGTAAGCCTAGGTTGGCTACTCCAGCTGCTTTGACTTGAGCACCTCCAAGGAAACCAAAGGCTGAGCGGATATCCTATGTCAATGAAAAGTCTTCTCATAATACACTAAAGCGTAAAACTGACCAGAAACTCTGCACCACACGTCTATTCAGTAGGCGGCAAGTTTTCAGAGGGGGTATGGGCTGCCTTACCTGTGGTTAATGCTCGCATAGATAATCGGCTGGTTCATGTCAATAGACCTCTGCACGATGACTGATCCATCAAATCTATACGTGGTGATAATTCCAGCATTCTCAGCTTGACTATTAATGACAGTGGAAGAGTCAAATACGTACCCAACTGAACCACCAGACTCGTAGCCCCCTGTTAACCAGAGAACCCGATCGTCAGCAAACTGAGAAGAGCCGTTTAAACAACTGCGTACCTCCGAAAATCCACTAGTAGCATGGTTAGTGCAGCGTCAATGTTTTCCAGTGAGAGACGAATTGTGGTGATCCCACGTACGATGACAACAGGCAGCTTCGCATCTTCCGCGACGCCCTCAGGCTGCCAAACGTTATTCGTCAAGCCTACAACGATCCCGAATAACAGTTAGAGTACATCCCCTGGTAGATCCCCATAACCACGAAAGAAAACGCTTCCCCAAACATTGCACCATATGAGAAAGAAGTAACTACTCACAGTCCTCCGCATCCGTCAAACTCGAACCAGAAGCCTCCAGAACAGCTCTCGCCTCAGGCGCGATGTTATCCGGGATGGTATATGTCACATTCTGCTGCGGACACACGGGTCCGAAAGCGGCGGCGTTGAATAAGCCAGTGTAGGGATCGTTGGGCAGTGGGAGTCTGAATCGCAGGTCGCCCGTCCTGATTGAAAGGCAAAGCATGTTATAAGTTGAGTAGAGTGAGCTGACGTGACATAACTTGGGGATGGAAGTGAAAGAAGGGAGAGCAGAGAGTGCTTACGGAGGCTTGGCGAATGGGATCCCGAGGAACCTATTCGTGCTTCCGTTGTTGATACCTGTGAAGGTCGCTTGGTCGAGTTTGACTTGGGGAGGACTGGTAGACGCGCTAGCGAGAGTAGAAGAGAGCACAGTCGTCACCCACAGCGACAGCGACAACGGTGGTAGAAAGAGTAGGCGCATTCTGCCGCTACTAGTACTTGAGGGGAGAGCGACAATGGTCTATGGAATCTCATGCAACTCCGTTATATATGTGGGCTGCTTCATCAAGGGCAGTCACTGAAATACTTACGTGCATCAGAAAGGGAGATCATGGCATAAGAAAGTGATGGGATGTACGTGACGTACCTCGTCGGCGACTATGTAGGTGCTCGTGATCAAAATCAAGCTGTGCTTTGAGAACTTAGAATCAAACAACCGGGGAATCCGGCACCGCAGATCTAGAGATGCAAGCGTCAGCTTTTTTGTTGGAACGGTCGTCGATAAAGACGAGTAAAGTGGATCAAGCTGGGAGTTCCCTGAAAAATCAGTCGACACTGACGGTTGGACGAAACGACAAGCATACCAAGGAGACGGATATAGGAAATATGAGAGAAGATGTGGTGCCACTCTCGCCGGCTTCCATATGACTGAAGAGGAAACCTGGAATTGTAGTCCAGACTCCATGAACCGTCGTCAAGGTTGATCTTAGCGAAGCAGCTGCGGTGAGTTATTCTAGGGGCAACACATGCATACAAGTAGTTGACATTTTACTTTGCGCTCCACTGAGAAATTTCATAGCGGATACTTGAGGAACAACTCCGTCAGATTGTCAATCGCATGCCGCCTGAAAGTGTCCTGAGTGATCTCCTGAGCAGTGGCGCCATCCAGGAGCGTCATCAGCGCTGGATTCGAGAGTGTGTATTGTGGCCAGTTGATGACTGCCTCTGAGTCAGTATCCGTGCTGTTGCCGTTCGGATCGAGGTGATTGACGAAGTTGACAAGATATGTCGTCAGCTCGCCCCCGCCATAAACGTTTGCAAGGTCGTGTGTGTGATACTTGAAGAAAACGACCAAATGTGAGCTGAAAGTCTGTAGTATTGTGATTTATCAATAACGCACCGACCCTAGATCCGGGAGAGACTTCGACCTCTTCGACACTGTTGACTCATTAGTACAGAACGCGAATGAAAGAAAATAAGTACTCACAGAACGACCATGTCGGCTGCTTGTCCGCCCGTTGCTGCAAAAAGAAGCGTCTCGCAGCGATAAATATGAGATCACCGCTAAACGCAGCCAGCCGTTTGTACTCTGGAGTCAAAGCGTTCTCGGTACCAGTGTCGAATGGCGAGCCTTGCGTGACGTCGTCTGGGTACACTGAGAGCAATTGGTCGACTTCGGCTTCTGTGGCCCCCGATAGGTAGTTTGAGGCAATGTATTCTTTGGTGACGTTGTTTGTGCTGCAGATCACAACCGTCATGGTGAGTGTACATCAATAATATGGGGGTAGGGCAAGAACGTGACTGACGTGATGTTGGTCTGGGATAATGCGAAGAGTGTGCCTTCGTCGTCACAATTCTACACCCACGGAAGGTAAATGTCAGTGACTCAACACGGTTTCTATTAAATTGTACATACCCCGGAAACGAAAGGGATATTCGCCACAGTACCCTTTAACACCGCATGCTGAGGAGGGTCGCGTAGGAATACACCATCCGCTCTCGGAATCCACGACGAGTTCACAGCCTACTCATCCGCCATCCCAAATAATGATACTCGTAAGCCGTGCAACCTCATGGCAAACGACATAAACTAACCTGGAACGACAGAATAGACGGCGAAGCGTTCATCGCCGACTTGAGCACCTCATACGGTGTCTCCCTCAAACACTGCAGCGAGTCAGTAGTGTTCTTACATCCCGCATTCTCAACGAGCTGATCATAGCTCCATTGACCCTGTTCGATCTCTCCGTACGGAATTGGCGCGCCAGACTCCATGAATCCGGCGCGGAAAAGACCTTCGTCGTCTCCTCCGTTTGCGATCATATGCAGGGCGACTGAGATGGCACCCGAAGATTCGCCCCAGCTGATAAGGTGAGTGGGTAGTGAATTGTTAATAGTTTCGACGTGTGAGTGCGTTGTTAGAGGTGAAACGTACATTGTTACTTTGGTAGGGTCTCCGCCAAATGCGGAGATGTATCTTTGCACCCATCTAAAGGCCTGGCGTTCTGTTCATAACAATAATGCAATGTCAGTTAGCCGCAGCACATCTTCCCTCGTTGAGATGATTGGATCACTCACGGTCTTGCAAGCCGAGATTAGCTACTCCGGCTGCCTTGACTTGCGCACCACCAAGGAAGCCAAAAGCTGACTTCATATGTCAGCGGAAAGTCCTTTCATCATAGAACACAAGACGGACCAGAGACTCTGAGCCACGCGTCTGATCAGTAGGTGGCAAAAGTTTAGACGGAATGCAGACTTACCTGTGGTTAAGGCTGACGTAGATGACCGGCTGGTTCATGTCAATAGACCTCTGCACAATGACTGATCCATCGAATCTATACGTGGCGGCCGATCCAACATCTTGAGAATGTGCTTATGAATGGAAGGAGGACCACATACGCAGCTGAACCACCAGACTCGAAACCACCTTTGAGCGAGAGAGACTATCGTCAGCAACCCAAGGGGAATGGTTGAAACTACAAACCTCCGAAGATCCACTGCGAGCAGTGCGTCAGTCTTTGGGAGCCTCAAACCAACTCAGTAACACTACGTACAATAACAACAGGCAGCTTCGCATCTTCCGCGATACCATCAGGCTGCCAAACGTTAACCGTCAAGCCTACAACAACAGTCAAAACACACCCAGATTCCCCGAATCAGCGTCTCCCCAAATTGCACATCATAGGAGGTACTTACAGTCCTCCGCATCAGCCATCAAGGTGGAGGTACCAGCTTCTAACACCGCCCTGGCCTCAGGCGCGATATTGTCTGGGATCACGTACTGCAGGTTCTGTTGCGGACATGCAGGTCCGAAGGCGGTTGCGTTGAATAAGCCTGTGTAGGGGTCGTTGGGCTCTGGGAGTCTGAAGCGTAGGTCGCCCGTCCTGATTGTCAGGCAAAGCGCATTGTAAGTAGGGTGTTGATGGGAAGAAAGGTGAATCGGGCGAAGGGTGGGTATGGAGGGCTTACGGAGGCTTTGCGAACGGGATCCCGAGAAATCTGTTGGTGCTTCCGTCGTTAATACCTGTGAAGGTCGCTTGGTCGAGTTTGACTTGGGGAGGGTTCGTAGCAGCGCTAGCGAGAGCGGACGAGAGCACAGCTGCTATCCACAACGTTGGAAAGAGGAGGTGCATCTTTGTACTACTATGCACGAGGAAAGATCGACATGCTACAACTTTTTAGCTTTATACCTGGTGGGTGGGGAGAAGCCTGCCTTACCTGATCACGACGAAGAGGGCTCGCCGAATCGCCATCAGCGCAGTGGAGTGACTCTGAAATGTGTAGTACATCAGAAATAGAAAGGGCACATGGGCATATGTAGTGATGGGATGTAGAGTACACATACCTCTTCGGCGAACTGTACTTCGAGAAATTATCATAGAATCAAACAACCGCAACCGAGGAGCCCGGCACCACAGCTGTAGAGATGCGAGGGTCGGTGCACAGAAACCTAAGTGAGAAGGCAGCTTCTCGTTGCAACGGTGCTCGATGAACCTATGTAAATCACGCTGGGCCCTGCCTTTCAAGGTAGAGTGCGATGAGCACTGCCGGCTAACTATTTCTCGCTAAAGTCGAGCGCAACACAAGTGGGAGAGAGACTCTGCACACAACATAATACAATATCAGCTTGCTCCTTTACAAACAGTGGAATCAAAATTGGTGGTGATCTACTGCGTCTGCGCGCCATACCCCCTGATACCCTCCGCGAAGCCCCAGCTCGTGTCCAGCTGGATCGGCTCCGAGATGGTCACGCCTGCGTCTGTGACTGTGCTTATTTGGAACTACACAAAGGCAGGTAATTTAGTCAGGATGTAGTCAATAAGGCTACGATATCATCAGAACGCACCTTGTTCAAGCTCCTCGCATCACGGTAGAACAGCACGCGCATACTATCCTCGATGACCTTGCGCGCCTCCTGCTCAGTGAGCGTGTTCTCCTTGCCGTCCACTGCGTTCCGGAGGAGCGGGATGGCGATGTACGCGCCGTACCCGGTGGCGATGGACGAGGCGGAGTAGGTCGTTCCGAGGAGGTCTACGTATGCCAGGAAGCTGCATCATCAAAGTAAAAGTAAATGAACAAATGAGCTCTTGAAACTACGGAGGTTTCAATGTAGAAGAGAACGCACTTCTTTCCATCCTTCCTCCCCCCAACAACCAACGAATTCCACAGCGGGTTAATCTTCGTCCTGCGCGCATACATCACATTCGCCAAATACTCATGTATCTCAGCCGGGCCGAGCGCATGGTGGTCCCCCGCGGTGTGCTCTTCGATGATCAGCTCTTCGAGGGTAGATTGGATGTATTGGAAGTCGGAGAGGTCGCCGGAGGCTCCGAGGACTGTGGTGGCTCCTACTGGGTGCAGACGTTGGATGGATTTGAAACGGGCGAGGGAGCCGTAGGAGGCTAGAGGTGGGGGTGAGGTTAGATGGGGGAGAGGGGAGGGTGGAAGTACGCACCGAGAGTATCTGCGGCCATCATGATCCCGTCTTTGTACTTGATCGCTAGCACGCTCGTTCCTGTCACTATCGGCTGTCTGGATATTACGAGTGTTCCAGTCAATATACTGTACGACCCGCGCGTGAGCGTGTGAGATCGCCACTCACTGTGTACGTTGTACGCCCTCTGCGAATGAGTCGGTGTGGTGGTTGGGACGTTTGTGCATGGGGTAAGTGTTAAATGCGTCGAACGCATCGTTGCGCTGTTACAGAATACCAGTGTGTGAGTAAAGCGTTAATGTTGTTATGTTCGCTGAAGAAATGATACACACGGGGCGGCCCCAGCTGAGAGGAAAGTGATCCATTCTGTGATGAGCTGTGAGGGGATTTCGAGTAGAGGTTTGTTTGAAGTAGAGAGGAAGGGATGGAGGAGAGTGTGTGAGGACAAGTGGCAGGACGCGTAAGTACACTCGCGCAAGCTGCAGGCGACGCGTTGCGTATGTAAGCGCGCACTAATGGCTATATCTGGAAGGTGACGTTGTTCGCGGCTTTGTCGACATCACTTGGAGTGGCACGCAAGTGTAGCTCTGTGCAAGATACATGGCGCAACTGAAGGAAGAATATATTTTGATATCTTGAGCCCTTTTATTCTCTTCAGGGCATTGCAGGAACACCGGTCTTAATCGTACAATACAGTTACAAAAGATCGTCTATCCTACTCCTACTCCTTTCCATTCTTTCCGCTAACCTTCTCTTCCACCTTATCCTCCCTTGTCGACACAATATCAAACAAGACCCTCTCCCGCTCAATCGCAGCCCACGAAAACGCAGCCCCCGGCCCACCAACAGCCGTCCAAAGCGCCACCCACACCAACCAACTCCCCATCCCTCTCACCTTCCCCTTCCCCTTCACTTTGTACTCCTGGACGATCGCCTGATGATGCCACGCAAAGAAAACAAACGCAGCGAGGGTCATATACAGCCAGTCATGCTGGAAGAGTAGTCGCGCTGCCAGGCGGTATCCCGCTAACTTGGGTGGTTCGAGTGGGGAGGCTGGGAGGTAGGGGTGGAGGATGTATGGGATGAAGATGTGTTTGAAGGAGAGTGCTGGATCGGAGGAGTTGGGATTGAGGAAGGATGGGAGTGGGATGATGGTGGGGAGGAAGATGGCCCAGTGGGCTACCGCGGATAGCACACCGGATATCGCGTACGAGATGTTAATCCATCTTACCGCCTTCTCTCTTTCATCTTTCTCCTTCTCGTTTATAGAAGGCGAAGATAAATTTGACAGACAGCGAGAGACATACGTGAGCACCGGAAGGAGAACAGCGATGTACAACGGAAACGGCTGCCAGATCGCCGCGACGATCTGCTTCGTGTCCAATGACATACTCGTGCTGGGGACGAGGAACAAAGCGGCGGAGGGGAGGCCGAAGCCTATGAGTATGGCTGGTAGGAGCGCTTGTGCGCGTGCGGGGAGTGTTGGTGGGAGTGGGACGAGGGTGATGGAGTGGGTGTGAGCGATGAAGTAGAGGGGGAGGGTGGGTCCTGCTGCTATGAGCTGTGCTAGGACTCCGAAGGACGTTGGTCTACCGGGATCAGAGCGTGAGCACCATCATTCTTGAGTACGACATATGCATCTACCACAGGATGGACCAGTATGACACTCACACCCTCGTAAACCTACTAGTAAACCTCTCACTCGAAGCGACCTTCCCCGCCTCCCAATAAATAAACACAAGCACACCGCACAGCTGCGGCATAAACCACACACAAAACGCCCACGTCGCCACATCCCGTCCGTCCGACGCCGCGCTGAACAGCCCCGCCAACCCCGTGGCCATCTCATCTAAGACATAGACACCGGTGTAGCGACGGCGGACGGGGAGGCCGTCGGGGTATAAGCCTGTTTCGCGTACGTGGGCGAAGGCGGGGAAGAGGACGTGTAGGGAGGGGGGTGTTAGGTAGATTGTGTATGTAGCTAGGGCGAAGAGGAGGAGGAGGGTATGGGTGATGGATTTGGGTGGCCATGGGGGAGAGGAGGTGGGTGGAGGAGGAGGGTTCGCGGGAGTGGGCATGGTGGGCAGCGGCACAGTGCTCTACAATTCAGCTTCGGGTTCCTGTACATGTAAGTAGTCTTTAGGCGGTCTCTATATATCGAGAAGGTCGAAGGGAAGTCGTACGAGCTCCTCGATCCCCATGACGTGACACGCTCCAGGTTGTCATAATGAGAATTTGCACTCACAGGAGGAGGAGTTTGAATGATCAAGAAGCAGAGTCCTACACATGTGCGAAGAAGCGCAACGGTTTGAATTCTCGTCAATGACACAAAACATCCGAAGTTCAAGTTAAAAAGGGACGCACTGTAAGTCCGGATCCTCATTGTTTTAGCTCACCTACAGGAAACCCGTAGACTCGGAGTGCAGATTATCAGCAAGCTAAGGAGGAATACCCGGGGAGAGTCCATGAGCAACGAGGAGGATGATGAAATAACCTCAAGCTTCTCGACTCGCGGCGAAGTGTCAAACAGGCTTCTGAGCGGCTTTGTCGGTCGGCGAATCAACTTAAATTGAAACCAAAAGATAAGTGTGGCCTGATCGTGGCGATAGAGGTGACAAACGATTTGGGGAGTGCCTGTGGCGGGGACGTCGACGTCGATGTTGATGTGAGTTGTCTGTCAAACTGAACTGGAACTTGAAGGAAGAGTGAGTGTGGGTGAGTTGGTACTTGATGGGGAAGTAGCATTAGAGGCACTTTACCATAGTTGAATTTGGGGCTGGTATTGTTTGCATACGCTCAACGACAGCGACGCAAAGAAATCGTCAGAAGTTAGTCTCTCAGACGCAGTAAGTAGACCGTCAGAGTCAGCCTGAGTATGATTGCAGGCGCCTAGACTTCCCAATCTGGAATCGACATCATTTCAGAATTACTGTCTTTTTTGTACGATGACTATACTGCAACCACTTCCCATACAGTAGCCACAGAAATTTTGAATTATGTGCTATTGGTGCATAGCTATACGACTGTGTGAATTTCCTATATGAGGGGTCTTTACATAATGACTTGTCCATCCGAAATGGCATAGACGCCAGAGTATTATGGCACGAACTTTTCGTCTGGAAGCGCCCGCTGCCACACTCTGCCACCTTCTCTCGAGCTCGCATTTCGCAGTTCTTCTTACTACAACTCGTTCATTTATCTTCAACTAATACACTCTCGGCATCATAATCTGCTCAACAAAATGTCCAATCCATACTCAAACCCGTACACGAGTAGACCGCCTGTGCCATCCTCCAGTGCACTGAGCACAAGTGCAGATCCGTTCTTGGGCTTCATACCACGCAAGGTCACGTCGAAGGCTGTCACCAAAGTTCTCGTGAGTTGAAGGATATGTGGCTTTCATCTTTGGATGCTAATATTCTACAGGAAGGCGATGTCAACCCGTTCACGAGACAGCCTCATACGCCGCAATACAAGAAGATCCTCGAGGCTCGTAAGAAGCTACCGGTTTATGCACAGATGGAGGAGTTCTACAAGATGGTGCGCATTACGTTACATTTATTTGTGAATAATACTGATGGCTTCGGTAGTACAATGAGAACCAGATTATTGTCATGGTCGGCGAGACGGGCTCCGGAAAGACTACACAGTGCGTATATTACAGTGTTAACCCTAGTTCGCGACTCACTGAAATACCAGGATACCGCAGTTTGTGTGCTATTCTGACCTGCCACACGCGAGTGGGAAGATGGTAGCGTGCACCCAGCCTCGTAGGGTCGCTGCAATGTCCGTCGCAAAGCGTGTAGCAGACGAGATGGATGGTGCGTGCCTTCATTATCGATTCAACTCCATCATCTAATATTCTCGCCAGTACCCCTCGGCAAGCAGGTCGGATACTCCATCCGTTTCGAGGACATGACCGAGCCCGGGACGACCTTCATGAAGTACATGACCGACGGTATGCTCCTGCGCGAAGCCATGAACGACCCCGACCTCAAACGGTACTCGACCATCATCCTCGACGAAGCCCACGAACGCACCCTCGCCACCGACATCCTCATGGGCCTCCTCAAAACGCTCGCCAAGCGCAGAAGCGATCTCAAACTCATCATCATGTCCGCCACCCTCGACGCCCTCAAGTTTCAAAAGTACTTCTCCCTCGTACCCGGCGAGAGCGCGCCGCTGTTCAAAGTACCCGGGCGCACGCACCCCGTGGAGGTGTTCTACACGCAGGAGCCGGAGCCCGACTACGTCGAGGCTGCCATCCGCACGGTCCTCATGATCCACCGCGCCGAAGACCCCGGGGACATCCTCCTATTCTTGACTGGAGAAGAAGAGATCGAAGACGCCTGCCGCAAAATAAAACTCGAAGCAGACGACCTCGTCAACCAAGACCCAGAATCCGTCGGCCCCCTAGTCTGCATCCCCCTCTACTCCTCCCTCCCGCCCCAACAACAACAACGCATCTTCGACCCCGCACCTCCCGCTCGCTCCGGTGGTCCCCCCGGGCGCAAAGTCGTCGTCTCCACCAATATCGCCGAGACCTCCCTGACGATCGACGGTATCGTGTACGTCGTCGATCCCGGGTTCTCCAAGCAGAAGGTGTACAACCCGAGGATTAGGGTGGAGAGTCTGCTTGTTAGTCCGATTAGTAAGGCGTCGGCGCAGCAGAGGGCCGGGAGAGCGGGCAGGACACGCCCGGGGAAGTGCTTTAGGCTGTATACGGAGAAGGACTTTATGAGCGAGTTGGAGGAGCAGACGCATCCGGAGATTTTGAGGAGTAATTTGGCGAATACGGTGTTGGAGCTCGCGAAGCTTGGTGTCAAGGTGCGTTTGCGCTCGTCTGTTGCTATCGAGGAAGCGCTAACTCGTACATGTCCGTAGGATTTGGTGCATTTTGATTATGTAGATGCACCCGCGCCTGAGACGCTCATGCGTGCGCTCGAGCTGCTCAACTTCCTCGCTGCACTCGACGACGACGGGAATCTTACACCCTTGGGTGGCATGATGGCTGAGTTTCCTCTGGACCCTCAAGTACGTATACCGTGCACCTTCCTCGTCTCGTCTATACCGTAATCTCATATCTCACTATTCCGGCGCTCTCCTTTGTAGCTTGCGAAGATGCTGATCGTCAGCCCCGAGTTCTCATGTAGTAACGAGATCCTCACGATTGTCGCCATGCTCTCAGGTACGTCCAAATTATGCTCATCAAGAGAGATAGGTACTGAACATAATCGTAGTACCGAACGTGTGGGTTCGCCCGAATAACCAGCGCAAGGAGGCGGACGCAGCGAAGAACCTGATGACGATACCAGATGGAGACCACCTCACGCTTATGAACGTGTACAACAACTACCAGCAGAGTGAGCTCTCCCCCCCTTCTCCCATCCCACCTTACTCCTCCAACTCAATATGCTCGATACCTAACACTAACGCATCTAACTCACACAGACAAACACGACAGAAACTGGGCCTACATGAACTACCTCTCCGGCCGCGCTCTCCAACAAGCCGAGAACGTCCGTGCCCAGCTCGAGCGCACGATGGAGCGATACGAGATCGAACTTATCTCCACCTCGGACGAGCGCAAGCTCTTCGCGGGCATAAGGAAGAGTCTGGTGTGTGGGTTCTTTATGCAGGTGGCGCATAGGGAGGGAGAGAAGAATGGGTATATTACTGTTAAGGATAATCAGGTGCGTTTTCGTGTGTCGCGTGTTGGTGATTAGGGAAGGTGTGCTAATGGTGGGTTGTAGATTGTGAATCTGCATCCGTCGTGTGGGTTGGATAACC
The DNA here is from genome assembly GCA_037039805.1 of Irpex sp. M6601. Lineage (NCBI taxonomy): Eukaryota > Fungi > Basidiomycota > Agaricomycetes > Polyporales > Irpicaceae > Irpex > Irpex sp. M6601. The sequence goes on along the minus strand of JAXQGN010000058.1, from coordinate 18,071 downwards.
AGCCGGAGTGGGTCATTTTCAACGAGTTTGTGTTGACGACGCGTCCGTATATCCGGACCGTGACGCAGATCCAGCCAGAATGGTAAGTCTTACCTTCCTCGCCACCATCTAAGATTTCACCTCCTGATCTCTCTTGTTTTTTTGTCTGTGTATAGGCTGCTGGAGTTGGCACCTGCGTATTATAACCTTTCCGAATGGAAGGACGCGGAGTATACGAGGGCGTTGAAGAAGGTTCAGGCGAGAAGGCTTGGGAAGGTGGTTGGGATTGAGGGCAAGAGGAGTAAGAGCTCAACGCCTGTTGAAGATGGCAGGAGGTCGAAGAAGCCACGGCCGAATAATTAGTAAGGATGTTCGGATCCCTATGTCGTCTAGATGTATTCTTCTTGCTTTCTCTCATCATTGTTGTGCGTATATGTTGACAAGCATTAGATCAAGAGTACTCATTATCTGGCTTCTCAGTGTCCACAATTACAGATAAAATAGACGGTTGTAACATAAAAGTAAGTCCCAATTAACATCACAAAGCGTACGGGGGATCATATATGCCTCCCACATAATCCGGGTCGACCTCCATTTCGTCGTCGCTGGTATCCGAAGTCGCAGGACCTTCCATGTGAGATTGCTGGTTCGACCCTCCTCCCCATCTCGCCTTGTTGGCAATGGCATGCGCAGTATAGTTAATACTCCGATACCGCACCTTCCACTCTCTCAGATGATTCTTCCACACCTTGCTCGTCGTCCTCTCGCTAGTCCTCGTTCCAGAAAACGTCGTCCGTCCGAAGAAACTACCTTCGATGACGCCCTCGATCTTTCCGTCACCAAGGAACGTCACTGCCCCGAAGTTCTCTTCTCCAAAGGTGAGTTCTCCCCCGTCATCGGCACCCTCTCTTCCTCGCCAGGTAAAGTCACACGCGTTACCGACGACGAGAGGAGTCGTCGCTGAACATCGCATTATACCAGAGACGATCCCAAAGTCGAACGAAGCCCACAGACGACTGGTGGACGGCAGAATCTTGAGCGACAGTGTAGGAGGTGGGTCGACGGACCCTGTGACGGCCTGATACGACCAACCGTTGCTGAGCTCGGGGGCCTGCACTTCGAAGCTGCCGGAAGTGTCGCGGGGCTTGAGCTGCATGCATGAGAAGAGTAAGCTCGCACTTTTCGGTAGCAGAACCCAACGCTCACGTACCTTCGCGTGCCTCATCTTCGGGACCTGGTACGCACTTTTGCGAGCTGTCAGCTTCGTCCTGCGCGCACGCACTGGCGGCTCTTCAGCGGTTGTGCCTTCAAACTGCGATTCTGGTATCCCCTCAGTTGTCCGAAGCTCATCGTCAGTATAATCTTCGGGACCAGTACCATCGCTCTCATAGCCGTCTTCGGTTCTCCATCGTGCAGGCACTCTATAGCCAGATTTCCTGGCAGTCTGCTTCGTCCTTCGTCCATACATTGACGGCTCCATTTCAAGTCTCGAAGTGCTGCTTTGACGTGCTGCCTCAGGTTGCTTAGTCTTCGACCTCTTAGCGGCTGGTTCATCGAAATCGCTGCCCTCGTAATCCGACAGTCCGTAGCCGAAATCGTGCTCGTAGGACCTCCGGGAAGGAGGGTTGTACGCGCTTTTGCGAGCGGTTTGCTTGGTTCTGCGTCCTAGAGTGGCAGGTTGACTTGTACTACCGAGCTTGGATCCGGAGGCCTTCCCTGCTAGATAACCAGCAGTCCTACGATCGTGTTGAGGCCAATCATCGTCGTACTCAGAGTCGAATCCCCCGTCAGAGGCGGCAGCGCTAGTGTCCGACTCAGCAGGCCGGTCAGGTCGCGAAGTATCCTCGACCCAACGGCCCCATCGACTAGCTTCGGCCACTGCGTACGCGCTGCCATTGATGCTCCGATATTGACTCTTCCAGTCCTTGAGATACATATCAACCGCATGATTCGTAGACGCATCCTCATTCCTTCTTCCTTCGAATTGCGCCTTACCGAAGAACGCGCCTTCCATCGCACCCTTGAATCTGCCACCCCCTAGGAAGGTAATCGTGCCTTTCTGCGAGTCCCCATATAACACTTGGCCTTCGCTGGATTCTTCACCGCGCCAGGTGAACGTGCAGGTTCCACCGACGGTGGCCGGTGGGCGGGAACAGCGCATCACGCCTGTTATGATGCCAAAGTCGAAGGAAGCCCAGATATGGCGTCCAGTCTTCCTTGAGGGGGCCATTTCGAGTGTGAAACCTTCGGGACACATGTCGGGCCACTCGGAGCTGAGAGAAGGGGCGTGTACGTCAAAGCTCCCTGTTGTGTCCGCGTGGGTGAGTCTCTACGGACAAATTGTATGAAACTTGATATAGGGTAAGCTTGAGGGATGTAAATATCAGACGCACTTTGCTTCCACCAGCGGCTGGTTTCTTGCCATTAGACTTGACAGCTGTCTGCTTCGTCCGGGGCATGGGCTGCGGTGCCGTCTTCTTAGCTACCTGACGGGGAGCATCTTGAATGGATGGCTCTGCACTTTCCAACGGTGCTTGAGCGAACACCTGTCCAAATTTCTCGCCGCCGCTGTGCCCCTGAGTCTTCCCTTCTGCCTTACGCTCGGTGTATCTTGTCCTGACCTGTCCATTGGCTAGCTCATATTCTTGCCTAAGTCGTTGCTCGAGTTCCAAGATATATTTCGGGACTAAAAGCGTATTTCCGTTTCCAAAAGCTGCTAACAACGCCTTCTTCGCTGGCGCCTTGGTCTTAAGTGGTTTCAAGCCATAGTGCAGCAGCTGCGCACAGTAGAAGTGTTCCGTCTCGTCCTTGAAGGAAGGTGCATTATTGTGTGCAACTTGGTTAGGGCCAGCTACCGCTTGGTGAGTCAACAGCGAGTGCAGATAGGAGGGCTCCGCGCGAGGGTGTTGGTGGAAAACGCCGCGGTTCTCGACCTTGACGTAAAAAGAGAAGTTTGGGTGTCCTCCGTAGTAGAAGAAAACATTATCGTGGGATATTGGCGGTGCAAACTTCTGCGAATGTGTATGTGCCATCGTCGTTGTCGGCCACAAAGAAACTCTTCCCGACAGTCATTAATCACGCCGCGTCCTTCACGTGCGCGCAGAGAAGCACCACGTGATCGCAGTCTCTGGCCTCAGGCCTGAGGTTCAAGCGCTCACTACTCTGTCGCTGCTACGACGGACGGCTGCAGAGTGCTCGTAATATGTTAACGGTAACATTATTTATGGACTGGTGTATGTACAGGTAAAAGGGCTCTACAAGATGGCTCATACCTCATGTGATACTTGGTTCATGGGAGAAATGGTATGTGGACTATCCTCAGCGCGGTCAACAACACACATTTACTGACCAGGACTTTGATGCCAAAATCTAACCTTGCTGTTAGGACAAAGGTATGCGAAAATGAAAATAATGGTAGAGCAATTGACACCGCCTCTCCGTAGAAAAATGGTGGTGTAAATGTGCTATGTCGACAAATCATAAGCACGTCGCACTCCTTCGTTGAGGCTTGAAGTTGATAGGGGACAATCTATCACACTGCCCCCGCCGAGTGTCATATTGCGGCGCGTCAGGACGAGATTGACCACAGCGTACTACTATATCGAGTGGGAAAAACGCCGTGACCGAGCTCACCGGCCGCACATGCGTGAAAACTCGTAAGTACTGAAGAGCCTTCCACTGTCACCTCTTTCTAGCCGTCGAGACACGCAAGCGCAAATTCCCCGTCTTTCCGGGATATCACTGTTGCCTTGCGCAGCAGAAATTGGTACGAGGTAGATTGCCATGATTTCCGTCTTCAACGGGCGCTGATTCCACTGCCAGTGCTGGCAGTAGGTTGGTCACGGTGGCCCCAAGCGTAGACAGTATAAAGAGGGATGGAAATACGCGTTCCTTCCTTCGACATCCAAATATGCTTCTAACTACCACAACTCTCTTGCTAGCGGCACCTGCTCTCCTGCTCTATGTACCTCTGGCTGCAAAGGCATTTGCCGGTGCACCCGGACCACAGGTTCAACTTGATCAAGGATTATTTACTGGTACTCGTAACGGCAGTATCAACAGATTCCTTGGGATACCCTTCGCGAAACCACCGTAAGCACACACTTCTATTATCCATGCTCACCACACAAACTGACCTTGTTTGCTACCCACAGTGTCGATGACCTAAGATTCAGGTTACCCGTGCCAAATGACCCTTACACCGGAGCGTATAACGCCACGAACTTCGGCCCAGTGTGTCCCCAGCAAATCCTGAGCCCCTCGCTTCCGGATAACCTCGCGCCTGAGGCGAGGGCTATCCTCATTGCGTTCAGCGCAACCTTTCCAGATTCTGAAGATTGTGAGCAGCGTTGTACTCAGCGCACAACTTCTGCTAACTCCTGGTGCACCTCTTAGGTCTCACTATCAACGTATGGCAACCATCAGACCTCCCCAAGGGAAAGAAAATCCCGGTCGCAGCGGTGAGCTATGCCATACTCTGACTACTATTCCGACCACCGTGCGGTGACTAACAGCTTGTAAATTATGTAGTGGATCTTTGGAGGCGGGTTCGAGGAGGGTGGTTCTCCTGCGTATGTTCACCTGTTCACCTAAACTAGACTTTCACTCACGATGTCACTTAGTTTTGACGGTTCCGTCATCGTGCAGCGGTCTATAGAAGTAGGTCAGCCTATTGTCTATGTTAGCATGAACCACAGGTATGGTTGTTGCTCTCTCGATGCTGCACTTACTAACCGCAAATCCTTCACAGGGTATCTGGTCAGTGCATTCTTCATGTCGAAGTTCCACCATCTCAATAGAAGCGCTTCGTTACCAGCTTTCGGCTTCCCTGGCGGCTCTCAAGTTAAAGCCGCAGGAGTTGGCAACATTGGGTTACACGATCGTAAGTCTAAGGCCGTAATCTGCAGGCGACACCCTTCTTAGACTGCAAATATAGAACGTCAAGCTTTACGATGGATACAAAAGTATATCTCAGCATTCAACGGTGACCCCGCAAAAGTAACAATGTACGTATCCCATTGCCGTTAAATGTGATTACCGCAAAACTCAAACGTACACTGTTATAGATGGGGAGTATCCTCCGGCGCGATCTCGGTCTCCCTCCAAATGCTCGCGAACGGCGGAGACACCGAAGGCCTATTTCACGGGGCGTTCATGCACTCTGGCTCGCCGATCCCTTTCGGGGACATCTCCCATGGCCAGAGGACGTACGACCAGCTCGTCGCGTACGCTGGATGTCAGAACGCTACCGATTCTCTGCAGTGTTTACGTGAGGCGCCGTATGACGTGTTGAAGGCAGGAATGAACGCGTCGCCATCACTGTTTTCGCGTCTTGTGAGTGGCAATGAGTTTGCGTTAGGTCGGTTTGCATGGACATTCTCTCATGTCCGCTTATAATCTATCTAGGCGTTCAACATCTCTTGGGTTCCTAGAACAGACGGAGTGTTCCTACTGGATTCCCCGCAACAGGCAGTCCTCAAAGGAGCCGTGGCGAACATCCCCTTTGTGTCTGGGGTACATACTTCTTCTTCGTCCACTATAAGATCACACCTCATTCTTTTGCATAGGACTGTGATGACGAAGGTACAATCTTCTCTCTCTCACAGGGAGACATAACGTAAGCCCGACCCACCCCTTGTCAAAGCAGGCTATATGACTGATGAGTTGTTTTCAGCACCAATGGAGAGCTGGAGGAGTATCTCGCTTCGAATTATCTCCCCAATGCAACGACAGCTGAAGTCCAGCGGCTGCTCGAGGTGTACCCTGATGACGTGACTCAAGGCTCGCCCTTTGATACGGGGTCTCAGAACGCCTTGACTCCACAGTACAAGCGTTTGGCAGCATTTCACGGTGACTTCGTGTTCAACGGTCCGCGCCGCTTTTTCGTACAACAGCGGTCTGGGAAACAACCTGTGTGGTCATTCTGTAAGTATTATTATCTCACTCTTGACACTCAACACGGTTCTTACCGATCTGTAGTATCGAAGAGATCCAAGTCTACGCCGGATCTCGGAGCAGTGAGTCGGACCTTCTTCGACGATAGCCTTGGTAACTTTTACTCATCGGCGCATCACAGTATCACGGAAACGACATGCCAAACGTCTATGGACCTGGAGAGCTTACCGACTATCTCATCAACTTCGTAAACCACCTCGACCCTAACGGGAATGGCTCGGCTTACTGGCCGCAGTATACGCCGACGAACCCAACCTTGATGACGTTCCTAGACGGGCCCACCCCTCAGGTGCTCACGCAAGATACATTTAGGGAAGAGGCGATTGGGACTCTGACGGAACTCTTTTTGAAATACCCTTTGTAGGTGTTTACAATATCGTTGACAATGTGCGTAGGGAAATGCTCTTAATTTAGTAACGTTGATCCAATTGGCGTAAACCGGGAATGAATGCTTTGCGCACATTAATTAAATCTTCGAGCATGAGGTATGTTTTGTCAATTATCCTTGCCTATATTCCCGTACCTTTTTTTACAACGAATCGAAATTTAAAGGTCATGAACATCCATCTACTCACTGCTGGTGATGCAATGTATCGGTGACGTCATATACGCCACCAAGCGTTCAGTTACCAGATAAATCGAAGTAAGACTCCATATTTGGCAATTAGGTGGACTCGACGCCACCAGAGGCCTCCAGCCTAGCCCCTATACTCTCACGCTGTTCAATCCGGATTGGGAAAGCGTGAGAGTTTGGAGGCATCACTACGACAGAGTGGAGTAGTCGACCTCCTCCATCCTCTCAATCTCTTACGCCCACTTACGACCAACAAACCGCCTCCATTTGCTCTGACTTTTATTGGTTGTAATTATTCATTATTATACGAGCACTCACTATGGGGTACGTACTCCTCGTCTACGTCTGGAAGAAGGAACCGTAAATCACTCACACTTACTTATTACAGCTGTATATTATCTTGCATTGCTGGTAAGCCGAATCATGATGCTGCACAGATGCGAGAGTCTTATCGACATTCTTCACCCACGTATAGGTATCTTCGCGTGCATCGCTGCCGTGTTCATAGGCATTTTTGAGTGCATATTTGGCGTCATCGGTTGGATATTTGACAGTACGTTCCTCCATTTGTGTTTGATATGTCAGGTATCTGACGCAAGTGTGTTATTCCCAATCAGTCATCTGTGGCTGTATAACGGGCATTTGCGATTGCTTGGGTGGTATATTCTGTTGTCAGCCGTGCGGCTGCCATAGTAGAAGGTATAGTATTGTCATACTCGCATACATCCTAGGGCTAACGAAATGCCTACAGACGTCCTGCCACATACTAGGACATATGAACAGTTGCAATGTATTCTACGCTCTCCCCAATTTCCTGTAGAAGTTAGAAATTAAGTTCCAAGTATGTCATCATCGCGAACTGTCATGTATCTCATGTATCATCCACGATACCCCTGATGATTCTCGTCTGCTGCGTGGGGCATTCAACGATGATACTGGGTAATGTATAACCAGTCCAGACATGTCGAATATGTACTTTCATATCAAGCTTTGTTAGAAGAGAAGACCTATTCATATAGCCCCTATCGTACAAGAACTGTGCTTTACTAGCAATACACACAAAGCTACATATAGGTCGCGCCACAGAGGATAGGCCATCACGATATTCAAACAACTGACGAATTATTAGGTGGTCTATCATATCGATTCGATTGGTACTGAACTGTCCCGGGCTTTGCGAACGCAATCTCAGTAGACACCACGCTGCTGCTCGCCTGTGCCAAATTCTGTGAGCATCAATCTTGACTTCTCTGCCCCAACGGACTACATACCTGGGAGGCGGTCGTACCAGGACAGTGATCTGAGTAGGTGGATGACATGGCAAAGCTGCCATTCCGAGTCTTGGGGCTACAAGGATCCTCCGGCAATGTTGACAAGTATTCATCCCATTCTGTTCCTTTGCCTCTCACATAGCTTCGCGCGCACAGGTTAGATAGGAGAGTTACCACGTAGAGCGATTGAATCGGCAGCTCTACTATGCAGTAATAGAAATTGTTCTGCTGTGCACCCATCTTCGAGATGGCCGGTTAATTTCAAGTTAGTTCTCCTGTCGCGTATTGAATAGAGCAAGTATGCACGTACCAGTACGAGATCTATGATGGACAGGACCGCAGTCCACAGACCGGTATTGATGGTTACGAGGATGCCGCGATAGAGAAGTTGGCGGGTTCTGCGCGACATCGTCAAAATGATCAGCTTAGCGACAACGAACTTATTGACATTATCGCACCTGCTGTACACTGGGATGCCATTCTGCAGTAGTAGTTTGACAAGAGAGACGCAGATGATGACGTCTATCGCCGCAGTGCATGTGCGATCTGCTAGTTGCAGCCTCTAAACAAGAGGGTTAGTAATGGATGTATATCTGATAATGAAGGCACACTTACCTTCATCAGCGGGCTGTTCTCAGTAGCAAGGGTGCTGCCTTGCAATCTGTTGCGGTATTGATATAGTATAAGTATCAAATCCGTCCAAAATGCGGATGGAGGCACTAACCCTCTAATATCAAAAACTGAAATTTCGTCGTGTTGTAAGCATAGAGACACCATAAAGGGACAACTAATGCACTCACAGACAGTAACGGCTATTAAAGATTATGTATTGTCAATAATGTGACATCATCCGTAGTCGGGTGGCTGAGGCGTACCGAATTGGAAGATCCCAGCTACTACCTGTGATTCACTTCTTGCGTTAATATACAATGAGGAGGGAGGCAAAGAACGTACCACAAACGCGATAACCGCCCATTTCCATTTACGATATCCTATTGTGACGAGGTGAGTTTTACAGCCGAGAGCATAAAACATCATTAGCTACCTCCCAGCACGTATATCCGCCACAGGAAGAAAAACTGTACGATGATTATTGCGCCGGCCTATGCGACATACCGAAAAAAGTGTCAACACGCTGAACACCGTTACGGCATGAAAGCTTACTCACACCAAGCCAGTCGGAGTGCTGTGGGTTTGATGGAAAGGATATATTTATAAGGCAGTTTCGCCGGAATAGATTTGACGTTACTTACCAGCATGATACTAAGGTGGTAAACGTGATAAGTACCATAATGCAGAGTCATTAGGGAAAATCACTCACTGTAGATTACCTTTGACAGCGTTGGGATCGCCCCACCGTCGGATGAGCGGATTCCATACTGCGAACTAAGCGTTTAACACTTTCATTCATGGGCCCAAGCTTATCCAGACTCACATGCAATAAATTCCAGTATCAATCTGGTAGTATCCATCGCCCTGACCAAAGAGAATCTTCAGCCCAGCCTTATATTATGTGTGATGTCAGCGTGCATACCACAGGGCGAATATCTACGCAAATAATGGGATCAGCACGGTAGACCGTACACTCCAGATCAATTGGAACGTACTAGTAGTTGTGTTAATGCGCTGTCATTAGGATAGCTTTGCGATGATGAAATGTCAGCCGAAAGGCAAGATAGCTGCGGTAGTCCCTTGCACACCTAGCATAGTATATGAACCTAACGTAAAGTCAATGATATTGTTGATCGAGCGAGGAGGTTAGAAAGTGCTACATACGCTTGCATACATATGATTCCCCAGATCACAAACGAAAGTGCGCTTCCAATGAACATCGCACCAAAGGAAGCGGTCAAATCCATGACAATACCGGTGGAATTCCCTGCGGATATTGGCTCCATGACGGTCGACTAGAGGGGTTCGGAGAAGAGTGTGACTGTGAGAAGGCATAGAGTGTTTTATGGATTGCTACATAGACGCTGCAACAGCGGACTTAATCCAGAGGGCTTCTGAAGGAGCGCATACATGATCGCATCTGGTTCCTGATAGATGCTGCGATACAGGTCAACATTCCCACTCCTGCGCGGTGGTGTTTCGCCGGGAAGTCATGATGAATATGCCGGAGTGTGTGGACCTGAGATATGATGAGCCAGAGTCACCTGTCAGCGAAAACAAGACGGTAATCGTACTCACCTGTATCTACTGCAGAACGTGAATAATGGCGACGGATGAGGGGCTGTATCTATTAATCAGTGCTGGTGCGCTCCGAGCATGATCGTAGTCCTGGCGAGATTCGTGACTGGTGTTTTCAAAACAGATTGCCGCTGATCATATAAGATTCGACACACCTGCCTGAGAGAAAAGTTTCGTAAACGTATTATGAGCCCTGTAACAAGATGAATCAAAGAAGCGAGCATGCCTAAGCAGGACAAACGTCCTACGACATGACCTATCATGATCCGAGTCACAGTCTGATTGATACCTGTGAATTCAATTTCGTTGCTCTCATCGTATCGTTCGAACTTCGAAGTGCCCCGTGCTCGATTGTATTGGTGCTAGTTTTCCGGGAATAGACCGTTTCTGATTCAGTTGTAATCAATCCAAATGTGAAAATCGATCTATTGATTGTCACATACCGGGCGTATATCTCGGTCAACATGACTTGCCACCTTCGACTGCCTAGCAAGTCTACTACGGGATATAGGCAGTGACGGGATCGGAAGCTTCGCTGTTCGGGCTATGTGTCTTGCTGCTATAAACCGCTGGACGCTGTGTTGTGGGACATAGCATATATGTCGACATGTCTCTCTATAGAAAGCTCAACTGAATCGCAAATAGGGTGGGGGGGGGATGGCCAATAGCTTGTCTTTAATCTAATGATGCGTAGCTCTTATAACCACAAAGAATGAATCTCACATAATAGCGTGGAATACGAGCTGGTAGTTCTAGCTCGTAAATGCATTGCACTTGAAGAGTAAAGATTTCGAACACAATCTGGTACGAGGGTCAAGCACTGGTGAAAAGTATACATCAGATATATAAGTAACCACGGTAACGTTACAAGACTAATTGGGCACACTTACTGGTATTCGACTGAGCCGGGCTGAGCAAATTTAATCTCCGTAGTTACGACACTATTACCGTTCTGAATGAGGGGGTTGTCAGCTGAGCATACGTCAACGAATTCACTGAATCGATATACCATGGCTTCAATAGACCCCAGATCAGCACTACAATTTGTTGAGTGGAAGTTTGCAAAAACAATACCCTTCTGGATGCTCTGATCTTGAGGGATCGTTGTCAGATATTCGTCCCATTCCGCGAGTTTCCCTCGCACATAGCTCCGTGCGTTCAAGTTGGACAATAACGTGACAACATAGAGTGACTGGATCGGGAGCTCGATGACGCAAAAGTACCAGGTTTCTGGCTTTGCTCCCATCTGTGAAATATACAGCATTAAAGTGTTAGATCGTACGTTCAGCGAGAATGAGAGATAATGTTACCAGTACTAGATCTACTATTGAGAGAACAGCCGTCCAGAGACCAGTATTGATAGTAACCACGATACCACGGTATAAGAGTTGTCGCGTTCTGCAAGCACGAGGGATCAGTCTTGTTGGCATTCAGGAAGATACTTTACTTACTCGTTATACACCGGAATACCGTTCTGCAAAAGCAGCTTAACGAGAGAGACGCATATGACCACATCTATCACGGCGGTGCAAGTGCGATCCGAGATTTGTAGTCTCTAAACATCCTAAGGCTCAGCCAAACAGGTGATAATACAAATGAGAATATTACCTTCATGGGCGGGGTGTTCACTACACCAAGGTGACTGCTATGCAGTCTGATGTAAAATATCAGTAACATTCTTCACCAGCTCAATTTAACAAAGAAGACGTACCCCAGAACGTCGAACGCTGATCAGTTCGTTAACGTGTTAGTACATTGATGGCAATGAGCAGAAAATGGTGCTCGCTTACAAACAGTCACGGCTATCGACGAAGAACAAAGGTCAGACAGTAACATTACAATAGAAGCTCCTCTCACAAAATTGGTAAAGGCCAGCAAGGATCTGTATAAAAGGGATTCAACATCTGCGGTACAAAGCCGTCAAGAGATATAATATTACCACAAACATGATAACGGCCCATTTCCAGCGGTGGTAAGCTATTCGCGTGTGAGTGTGATGAGAAGACTCGAATATAACGATCTTACCTCCTAGCCGGTATATTCTCCATAGAAAAACGAACTGCACGGTAGAAGTCACGATGGCCTGCGACGCAGCATGTGAGATAGTTTGGCTACAATGAAACTTTGACTTACACCAATCCAATCTGAATGCTGGCGTGGAAATCATTCGCTGCCGGTCACCAATGTGTCTCGGCGAGATAATTCAAAAGCACGTACTAGCATGATACTAACCACAAAGCTAGATTAGAGTCATGTCAAGCAAAGAAGGGAGAGCTCGCAACTGACGGCAAATTGCTATTAACCACTGTTACACTTCCCCAATTCTTGATTAGGGGGCTCCATACTGGGTAATTTAACGACCGAGGTTAGTCTTACAATAAGCAACGAGTTTAGGTGTGCTTACGTGCAGTAAATTGAAGCGTTAATCTAGCGGTATCCATAATCCTAGAAAAAGAAAGGTTGTTTGGCACTATCGCAACCTGTTCACCACACCAGCTTTACCATAGTACAAATATCTATTTTACATAAGCACGATGAGGACTCGGATGAGGACAGACACAAAGGGGCAAGACTCACGAGAACCTTCATAAATCGAGTATCTGTGGGATAACTTGGACACAGACCAGTAAGCCCACGCTAAGGCGACTGGAAATTGCCGTACCTAGCATAATACAAGAACCTAGCACGAATTCAACGTCCACGTAAGATTGAGGGCGATCTAGAAAGAGACCTACGTTTGCACGCATATTATTCCCCATATGGCAAACGAAAACGAGCTTCCAATGAACATTGCACCAAAACTAGATGTAAGGTCATGGATGGGTAGGTCTTGCTCAGGGGACGACATTGATAGGTAAGGTCTGTAGTTGCAGCGTCCGAGCCTTCGGACAGTCTGACGTTTTATGAGGCAAGTATGCAAACGGAACCCACGTTACGGAGTTGATCACAGGAAGTTTGAGGAGCTTCATGATGCCATCCGGTTCCTAAAGCCCGAAAGAAAGATCGCAGAACGTCCATGGCCTTGGGACCCTTCGTCTTACGGAGTCTCGGCATAGCACGTACCATAGCTTGTATCCGCAGTTTGCGTTTCCGAAACTATTTGTGGCATATATCATTCTTCGATCCAATGGAAGGGACACAAAGCGATAGCAGAGGCACTGTATAGTGTGAATGCTTCTTGCGCTTTGATCGTTTGCGACGGTCGGGTAGTACGTTGTAGACACTGGCCTCAATACGGATTGCCGCTGTGATTGCGAAATCATCAAGGCATCGGAGCGCGATTGATACGTAGGCATACAAAAACAACGTTCCTAAACTGTATCGTGAGCTTCGCGAACAGATGGAAACCAAATGAGTGTGGCCAGAAGACATGCCTTGTATGAATCCTCTACAATGGGCGGAGCGATGGAGTCTTCTACAACTTCCATGTGGCATAGGTGCTTTCGTCATCGTAGCCTGAAGAAATGAATCAACTTGAAATGATACCTGATACAGTTCTATGATCAGCTGAGTTGCACGAATGAAACAATAAAACAGAGTCACCGGGAGTCACCGTGTCACCGGTCACCGTCAGGATCTTCAGGTTGCAGTTCAATGTGCACCGCATGCAATGAGTGATATACATGTTTAATCAACAACGGGACCACTTCATCATTACGAGAGACCACGAGAGAAGTGGTGGCCAGGTACTTAAAGTATGCAACAGGAAGGACGACACAGAGATAAGATAGAAACCGAGAGGGGTCCGAGCAATCAGAGAAGAGAACGTACAACAGTGTCGAGCAATAAAAATAGAGAGATGGGTTGTTACCCAAGCACATCGATTGACGTCAGTGCTCAGCGAGGAGCAACGTACGGCAGCTGCCAGTGTAGTTCGTTCGTCTGCCCAGTGAACGACGCAGGGGTGGTCACGCGGAACTGTGTTCCCACAGGAGGCTGCGGAACCGTGGGCATTGGAGCTGGTTGAACCATGGGCATTGAACCTGGTTGCATGGGCTGTACATGTGCTGGCTGCCCTGCAGTGGACTCAGCTGGCGGTAGAGGGGCAACAGACGGTCCCGTAGTCGCTGGTGGTGGTGGTGTTGGCATCGACGGCGGATGAGGCGTAGGCGTAGCCGAATGCCTCGACATAACCGAGCTTGCCCGAGAATTCTGCGCCGACACTTGTGTACTGTTAACGTTCTGCTGCGCCAGTTGGCCGTAGGAACTTGGTCCGCTGGCCGTGTATTGAGGGTAGCTGCCGTACGCTTGATACGACATAGCGGTGTACCCTGGTCGCTGCATCGTCTGCATCTGGATGCTTCCCCCTGGCACCGCGGGTGGCGGGTGATACACGATGGGTTGGCTGGTGTGTGCGTACGAGCTCGCGCCATGGGATGGATAGTGCGGGAACTGATAGGAAGTCCACGGTCTTGACGTATTGTAGTACGAGGTAGTGGCCTGCGGCCTTTGGAGTGGCGTTGCTTGGGGGAACGGCGCGTACGTTGGTGCTTGCTGGTAGGGCGGTCGGTATTGTTGGGTTTGCGGTTGATGAGAAGGCATAGCCTGAGGCTGTGTGTACGAAGTGGAAGCCATAGGTTGTTGGGGCTGAGGATTGTAGGGGTACGAGGGTGGAAGGTTGTGATTCGCGGGGCCACTGCTCGCGACTTGGGAGCCTGTGGATATCTGAGGGGCTGACATACTGATGGGAGGACCTACGGGGTATTCCGGTGAGCGAACATTCGTGGAAAGATGGGGGAAAAACTCACGATCAGGAGGTGGGAGGAACGACGCGATTTCCGTAGGCTTCTGCCCAACTACAGTCTCTATGTTGCCGAAAACAACGCTGCCCCACTTGAACTCTCTCTTCATACCGCGATCCCAGATAACCTCCACAGAGCTAGTCTCTTCGACGACGCGCACCAGGGAGACTTCAAATACTCCGGCGCTGACTCGTAACTTGATACGGGTCATGGGTGGCAGGGCGAGAAGCTCCTTGCGGATTCTGTCTTGTTTCGCGGCCTTCTTGGCCTCCGTAATGGCCTAACACGGCATTAGTCGTAAAATCGACAAGCTGAAGGGCTTGAACCTACAGGATTATGCTGAGAACACAATACTTCGACCTCAACCTTCCTAATACGCTTCAGCACCGTAGGCTCCGGGTTAGGTTGTGCGAACTCTGGTTGAATTGGTGGGGCAGCGTTCCAATCCATGGCTGTATGCTGTGCCGAATTCGCGCTCAGAAGGCTTGGGTCGATGACAGCAGGGGGGAATGACACTGGCGGTGGTGGTTCGACGAGTACAACTTCCTTCTCAACCTCTCGCAGGACATTGTACACAATAAAGTTGCTCGTGCCATCTCGGGCACAAGAAACGTGGAAAGCCTTGGGACACTTGCCCTTCGTACATTGAATCGGAGCGCCGTGAGTTCTATGTCGCGTCTTCGTACAAGCGCTGCATTTCTGGATAACATAAAAAAACGAATATGAGCGTGGTTCTCGCCCACAAATAGCATATAACCACTTACGAGGTTCCATCGGTCCTTGACGATTGCGTCAACACCCATCACAACCTTTTCCACCACGCCCCCGACTTCAACTTGATCTACCCACGTCTCCGGAACGACGTTCGCGCATTCCTCGTGTGCCATCCACACTCCATTTCCGGTCTTTCCCGCACCACTATCCGCCTCAATCCTCCACACAGGCGGATTGTGAACGCGCAGCAACCCATCCTGGCTCTGTGAGACACATAAACAACATGGGAACACGTCTGGTTCCTTGGGTTTCGGTCCAAGCTTGAGAGTAACTTTAGGTGGCTTCGAAGGAGAGGGTGGCTGAGGATTCGAAGGGGTCGAGGAGCTGGGGTTCCCCTTGGATGACGGGCGGGGTAGGGGAGGTGACTTGGTGATGACGACTTCAGCTCGGTTGACTTTAGCAGTCCTCGGTTTCTTGCATTTCTGAGAATCGTCACTTGAAGTATCGGACTTGCGCTTCTTGGGGCGTTTGGGCTTTTCTTCGGATACCTCCTCGACCTTCGATGAGGGCTCCTGAGGCTGCTGTTCTTGCAGCCGCTCAGCCTCGCGGTCCCGGAGAAGTTGGTCAACATCGATACGAACGCTGAGAGTAGATGAATAAAGCGAAATCGCGGAGTGATGTTAGAGGACCTACCTAAAGTCGACACATTCGCAGGCCTTGGCTACGCGACCCATATCGAGCCAGCTATTGAGAGCAAAGTTGACACTCTCAGCGCAGTTGAAACCGAGATTGAAGCCGGCGTGGTATCCACGAGGGAATGTGACCACGAACTCGCCAGCGTGCTGGACTAGACAATTTGGACGACACGATGACTGCCCAAGTACCGTCGGAGACGCCAAAAACGACTTGTGGCGGAGGAACTGTGAGCAGTTTGAGACTTCTCGTGGGAAGTAACCTTTGGAACAATAAGCATACATGATCATGATCAAAACTACCATAGAAGACTTACCTCTCATGACTGTCTCGAGAGCTGAAGCACGGCCCTGTGGAATGGCATACCAGAACTTGGGAGCTCCAAAGTGGATGTAGTTGATGCTGAAGAGGTCCATGTCCTCTACGTGCCAGGCGAAGGTGGCCCGCCACATCCCGAAATATAGATATGGCGTGTTTACACCTGGGAGACCCTTCTCGGATGCAGGAAGAAGACGTGATAGAGCAGACGGCAGGTGTGCCACGTTCCAGGCGGTTGTTTCGTCGGTAAACAATGATCCTGAGATACATGGTTTGCTTGAGTGTGTGGCGGGTTGTAGTGCATATACTCACCTGCCATGTCGGCACCATACCATGCAGGTTTGCCGAGACCACACGTCCTCCAGTATCGTCGCTCTAGCTCCTTGCAGAACTCGGGTGTGTAATCTTCGGGCTTCGTATTTGGGGGCAACCAATCAGTGTGGGGGTTGAAACTATCCAGGAATACTACGTCCTTGGCAGCCCGCTCAGCCAAAGCCGCTTCACGAGCTTTTCGTGAGTTGCCGTTACGACGGCCTTTCGTAGCTGGCTTCTCTTCATGCTCGTCGTCCTCAGCGGCCGGAGTATGCGCGGTATCCACCTGCGACTTGCTGTCATCCTGCACCTCGTCAAGCGATACCGAGGACACGACGTTATCAAGCAAGGGTTTCTCTTCATCGTCATCGAGAACGCGAGAAACATTGACTGCCTCGTGGTCGTCGCCCACCTGTTCCTCTTTCACGATCACCTCTGGGCTAATCTCTGGCTCGGCAGTCTCCGTGCCCCTGGTCTTCCTTCTACCACTCCGTCGCGTCGTCGTCGTCGACGGTCTGCTCGCTCCGCTCGTCGAACGGGCATGCAGATCCATCTCAGCAACGCTCGGTGCGCGCATCTCGTCCTTTGCGCAAAGTTCGGCCCATTCACGAACACTCATGAATTTGCGGCGCTCGATATTCTGTTGGCGAAAGAGACCAGCACGACCCATCATCTGCTGCTCAATGGGATTCTTGAGCTTGACGTGGGCAAGCTGCGAGTTCAGAGACGGCAAGGAGTCTCTCCTACATGGTATTGTTAATGAGCATTCGCCGTCTCATCGGCATGTCGGGCTCGGTAGCAAAGTAGATTGCAAGACTGACCATTCTGGCGGCGGGATAATCTTCACAATCCCACTCTTGTTCCCCCAACACTCTACTTTATTCATGTACCCTTCAAAGTCCTGAAACTCCTCCATTGTTGGCTTGAAAACTGGTATGCCTCGCTGTGCGAGAGGGTCGTCATCCGGGCTGAGCCATGTTCTTCCATCAGAGTTCGGAGACGAGGGAATTTGTGTACCATCCTGCCCGTAAAAATGGTCGGGTTGTAGCGGTGGCTGAGGTGTCGGTGAGCGAGATGGCGTGAGCGACGGTGTGCTTGAAGTACTGGCCATAGCTGATTGCAACGGCAATATGGACTCAAAATGGTCGGTCGGCCTGCGCAGTGGCCGCGCAAATATCTCTGTGGCTACCGGCGAGTCTTGCCTGAGTTAATTAGATTGAGAACTTGTTCCGAAGGGGCGTCGGTATCGTGAGGAGAGGCGACCTCGTCGTCACCGGTGGCCAGGACGCTACGCGTGACCAAAAATGGAAAGTGCCTGCCCTA